>JANHFO010000373.1:221334-234826 GCA_032468095.1 Pareas carinatus
TGTACACCGCCCTGGGTCCCTTCGGGGAGAAGGGCGGTATAGAAGTTTTAATAAATAAATAAAATAAATAAAATAAAATGAAAGCAGGCTGGATGACTTTGAGCCAGTCACTCTCAGTCCAATACAGGGCTATTGTTATGGGCAAAATAGGAAGATAAAGGAATATTAGGTATATTCGCTGCCTTGAGTTATTTATAAAAATAATTAAAGCAGAATAGAAACAAACGAGGGATAGAAATAAATAAATTTATGCAAATGCACCGTTTTGCTGTGGGAGCAAGGGATTTCTTAGATTTTTCTGCCTTAAAACCAAAGGGTCTGTTTACAAAGCAGTATTCTGTGATTGTTTCAGTACAGTGGCCTTTCTTTCAAAATCCCTTAACATGTTGCCAAAACATCCATCTTTTGCAGGAGAGAAAATGACATTTCAGGTTTGCCTGCTCCTCTCTGGCAGACTGATTATTAATTACCAGCTTCCCTACATGTCCTTCTATGGGGATACTCTTCCTCCAGTGACTTTTCTGAGAATGACTGCTGAGAAGGCTGTTAGAGAAGCTGGCAGGGAATTACAGAAGAGAAGGAAAAGGCATTTTGCTTCTGGGCCGTGACAGACCTTCCTTACAGGGTCATTTACAGGGGGAGGTTAAAAAAAAGTTACAACGATGGCTGTGACTTTATGGAAAAGAGTCTTGTGTTGTGGCTGCCATCTAAACTCTATGGATGTCCATGCTCCACTCCCAGGCATGGTAAGTATTAGATTATACTGCGATTTTTCATATATGATTACATTGGCATTTTTTTGTTATTGTTACAGAGATACTCCTTGATTTACAACCACAGCTGGGGCCAGACCTTCTGTTACTAAGCAATGCGGTAATTGAATGAATTGTGTCCAATTTTATAACTTTTTTTGCTGTGATGGTTAAGCAAATCACACACCTGTTAGGCGAATCAAGCAGTGATTAAGTGAATCCGTCTTCCCCCATTGACTTTGCTTTTTGGTAGCTTAGTGGGAAGGTCACAAAGGGTGATCACATGATCCCGGAATGCCACAACTGTCATAAATACATGCCAGTTGCTAAGCACCCAAATTTTGATCACAGGACTCCAGGGACATTGCGATGGTCAAAAGTGTGAGGACAGGTTTTTATCTACTTTTTTCAACACTGTCATATCTTCAAACATCCAATAAACAAATGGTTGTAAGTTGACGGCTACCTGTACACCTGCAAGGCTATTATTAAGGTTCTTTATTGTGTTTGTTACTCATTGTTTACTGCTTTAAATATGTATGTTATTCTGATTTTTAGCTGGCAAAGACTAACCCAGCTCTTTCCCTACAGCATTTTCAATGCTGGGATGTTGTCATCTGCTCAGGCTTCGGTAGATTAGAATTCAACAGCAGCCCAACAGATCAAGCTATAAAAGGGTCATGCCTTATGGACTCATTCATCAGAGTTTATATTATATCGAGTTTGACATCCTGTTAGTGCCTAATGAAGCCTGTCAGTCTTTTCAGGAATTCTTAATTTTTATTTCTTTTCTATGTAGGCCTGTGTGTAGTCTAGGTTGCTGATTCTAATAGTTTTATATGGACTTGTTGTTATTGCTTATTAATATTTTGTTCTTCTGTGACGTTCTGCCATTTTGGTCAGCAATATTTGACAAATCCTCCCCTTGGAGCTCTTAGCAAAGTATCAAGATTTTCCAGAAAGTGATGCTTTAATATTTGAAGTGGGGAGATTGGTGGAAACCTATATAGGAGCTTCCCCAAGTATATCGTATGATGTGGTTAGGACTAAAAATGACAACAACAAAATATTAATCTGTTTTTCCCACAGCATTAAGGGAAAAGGATGGAAGCTGGGACTGATTTGGAAACAGTTTGGGAACCATGGAAGGAGAAAAAGAGAGGTTGCATAAGGTCAATTCCTTCCTTGTTCTACTAGTAAAAATGCTCCACTGGATCAGAAAAGACAGGAAGATCAGCTACAGGTGAATTTTTATATGTATTGTATTATTATTCATATAGTAGTTTTATACATTAGAGGGCTGGTATTATGAACAATAAACCATGTTAACAGATTATTAACAGTTTAAGTGTGCGTACTTTAGGACTTCGGCTTCATGAAATTAGATTATCCTCCTCACAGCAGGGCTTCTCCAGGTTTTCAGACAGGAATATTTTGTGGGCTTATGTGGAGATGCCAAGGATTAATCTTGGAGTGTTTTGTACGCAAAGCATGCACTCCATTACTGAACTATGATCTCACTCTGAAGATGTTTCTCCAGTTGTAGCTCCAAACAGGACGTGGACTGGGAAGCTCTTCATGGGAAGAAAGAGAATTTGGCACATGGACCTTTGGTTTGCCCTTCCCTGGTTATTGCCTGAAAAAGAATGGGGGAAGAACCTATTGGCGTATGACTGGAGTCAGAGCTGAACCTCCCCACTGCTTTCTGCAACCTTTCATCTTCCTCTTTAGCCACAGAGCAGGGAAGAGCTAAAATGAAAATAATCAGAGAGACCTCCCTAGAGAAGCGATTTCTGCAGAGTCAATCTTAACATACACTTCTATGCCGGCAGTGGGAAGAGAAGGTTAAATGTTCTGGGTTGGGATATTGTAGTCAGAGAACAGTCCTGGGCAGTGTGAGGTTAAAATCGCTGTAACCCTTTCAAACTCAGTTATGTCTATGGCATTTGCATGATACATTAACTTAATCCGCTTAAGCATGCTGTGTGAACGTGGTCTGTATGTAAGTTGTGTTATTTCAACACAGATGATACACATAAGCTTCTGTTTTAGTAGATTTAGAATTAGCCTTCAAGGGGGGGGCGGAAATAAGAAGAATTCACCAGATTACGGAACTCAAGTATTCTTCTTTTTGGAAATAATGACATATTTTACCAACATAAAATTACCACAGCATTCCTGCAAAAGATCAAACCTCAACAAAGACTTTAAAGCTGCATTGCTCAAGCTCCAGCACAGCTAAGCAAAGACTTGGCTAAAATGTTGTCAGCCCACCCACACAGTAGTTTCTGTACCCCGGGACGGCTCATCCTGACCCACACTGTAAGACTCATGTGCTTATATAAAAAAATACCCCCCCAAACTCCCTAAACAAAAGTAAAATGATTGTTTTGCAACACTTGTGATTCACTTTGGA
Source organism: Pareas carinatus (assembly GCA_032468095.1). Lineage (NCBI taxonomy): Eukaryota > Metazoa > Chordata > Lepidosauria > Squamata > Pareidae > Pareas > Pareas carinatus. The sequence goes on from JANHFO010000373.1 coordinate 224,503, forward strand.
GAAGCACTGTTTACCAAGGCTAGGCCTTAATCACACTTAAGGCCAGCCCAAACATGTACATAGAAAGAGTTGCTAGTTTGACAGTACTGTGTTTCCCAGAAAATAAGACCAGGTCTTATATTAATTTTTCCTCAAAAGACACATTAGGGTTTATTTTCCAGTTTGGTCTTATTTTGGGGGAAATACACTACTAAATGCATCCATCTGGGTGATGATCTTAACGGGCTTATTTTGGGGGTAGGGCTTATATTACGAGCATCCTGAAAAATCATTTTCCGATTAGGTCTTATTTTCGGGAAAACGGGGTAATCTATCAGGCACTCCAAACTAGCTTTCATTACAAAATTATTATTATCTCCCATATGGTTATAAAGTATGACTTCCATGTTTTTGCTTTTCATTTATTATTAGGTTTCATTTTTTTCATCCTTATCTTGGCACAAGGACCTTTGAACTCAATAGAACGTACTTTGATTACTCCTGAAGAGAATTGCAGTATTAATACCTATCTTCAAAATATATATTTGTATTGTTTACACACACACACACAAACACCATTCTGATATATATTAATTATTCTGATTGGAATATATTTCCTTTAATCCTTTTCCAGTAAATTGTCACAACTGAACTGTATGAATATTGATAAGTATAACTGCTCCAATGTTTGTATTACCTGAGGAAATGCTTTCCTTTATTAGTATTTAGCATTAGCATTAGCTAAAAGTCTCATGAGATCAGATCTCTGTATTATACTATACTTCCGGGACAACCTACCAGTATGAGAATATTTAAACCTGCTATTTATTCATTGTAATGAATAGCTTTTGCAAAGTGAGGGAAAGGGGTGGTAGTGGAATCCAACTAAAGAGAAATAAGTAATAATTTAGAGATATAATTCCAGGTGGCCAGCTCTGAAGCCAAAATCACTACAAAACAAATTTATTTTTTTACTTCTATCTTTCTTCCTCATTCCTCTGCCTACTTTATCTGTAATCAGCTTAAACTGGAATGATATAAGAAACATGAATTCATGATGTCCAACAATTTTTGCAAACTAAGGACGACACAGGAAGCTCTTATATCATTAGGAATGCTAACCTTTCTTTTTCACTGCTTTTGACTTTCTGAATCGGAACACAAGGCTGTATTGAGGAGAGCCAGTCTCATCATCTTTGTACACACTTTGCTTTCAGAAGAGACATCCAAGCACTGTTGGATTTGATTAACTGGCTTGAAGCAAGGGGTGGCGGGGTGGAGCAGGAGAAAGTGTGTGAGGGAGTGTGTTTGTAAATGATGGGTGGGGGAATCATCTTCGTGATCCATGCCAGAGTCCACAAACATTCTGATAGAATTGGAAATATCTGAATCTCAGGGTTAGGACTGTTTTTTCCATAAGGCAGGCGTTATGAGATGTGGTGGTGTAGTGGTTAGAATGCAGTATTGCAGGCTAATTCTGCTGATTGCTAACAGCTCGATTCTCATCTGCTCAAGGTTGACTCAGCCTTCCATTCATCTGAGGTCAGTAAAATGAGGACCCAGATTGTTGGGGGCAACATGCTGACTTTATAAACCACTTAGACTTATTTACCACTTCACAGTGCTTTACAGCCCTCTCTAAGTGCTATGCTATTACGTACATAGAATATAGAACATTGGATATATAACAGTATGGTTATCTTACAAACAGCAAATGTAAATCATTGAAGAACTACAAATCTTACTCCGATATTCAATTTGCAAGTGTGAAATGAAGTCCTGATTTCATTGACAAATCTGCTCTAGGGGGATGATCTGATTGAAATTTTGCTGAATCAAAATCTAAACTCAATCTAGAATGGTGATATTGAACCTATTGCACACCACTGTGACATACTAGACCTTCTGGAGTCATATTCAAGGACCCTGCTCTCATGTGGCCTTTGGAGAGTCCCAAAATTCATGAGAATCAGATGTGCTGTCCAACTCTTTTCAGAGGCTACAAGACCATACAAGAACATTCTCCAAAGTTTTCAGGCCTTGAGTGAACCAAGGCTGTCTCAGATAGGCATTTTGACAAATATTTACAGCAATGTATTTGTTTGTTTATTAAAAATGCATTTAAATAATTTAATATTCTTTGTTATGGAGTGTGTGTGCGCGTGTGTGTGTGTAAGTGTAAGAAAGAGAGAGAAGAAGGGAGGGAAAGAGGGGGAGACAGAAAGAGAGAGAGAAAAAATAGCAGGCAGGTGGGAAGGAAAGTGAATGACACAGAGAAAAGGAAAAAGAGAAAAAGATAGAACGAGAAAGGAAGAGAATGAAATGAAAGAAAGAGAAAGAGAAAGAGAAAGAGAAAAAGAGAAAGAAAGAAAGAGAGAAAGAAACATACCAGCAGAGACAAGTTTGGCATTTTTTTAAATTTTGGGGGCACTACTGACATAGAAACATTTATAGAAAGAAAAAGGGAAGGCAGTCAAAATTTGCATGGTTTTCAAATTTTCAAGGATTTTCAGATTTTCAAAGATTCCCAGATTAAATGTGCAAGGTGCAGGGCAGCAAAGCCCCGCTCCTTTTCTGCAATCGACGATTATGACTCGACACACATCATCTGTGCACACTACCTTGCACATTTTTACTTCCCGCCACGTAGTTGCCTTCCTCAGACATCAAAAAAATCTCAATGATGTTTGCTTCCAGGAGCTAGAACTAGTTCTTAGATTACAAAAAAAGAGAGGAGAGTTTATTAATTTATTTTTGTTTCTAGCATGATTACGCACCCCATATAAATTCATTATCTTGAAATTTGCTGGAAGTTCATTCAGTCTGAGGAAGATGGATACTAAATTAACTTTAGGGTCAATTTCTCTAATTAACAAATTTTACTCCGATTTTGCAATTGTCCATGGAGACAAATTTAATATAATGGTGGCTTATATTGCTCTCTTCCAGGTCTTAAATTCATTGTACTTAAAATATTTTGATCTTTTTGAATTACCCAAGTAGGTATTAATCAATTTTTAATCTTTGGTTTTTTCCCTCTCTACATGTTCCTTAATCTGCTTGTTGCACGCTACCATGCACTAATTCTATTTTTGGGGGGTATAAGACAAAGAACCAGAAGATTAATTCCATCATAGGAACTTAAAACATTTCACATCTGTTACAGATAATGTGTGAAAAGCTGGCATTGTATTGAATACCTAAAAAATCTATAGAATATTTGACTTTTTTGGCAAAGTGTGAAATGCCTGTCTTATTTTAACATGCTGTATAGTTTCCTTAAACATAGTATGTAATATCTAGGCATTCTGCAGAATAACAGGAACTATTCGGGCAGAGTATAAAAAGAGTGTCATGAAAAGGGTTAGGATTAGTATTAGGACTAGGATTAGGGTTAGAGTTTGGGTTAGGATTGGGTCTAGGGCTAAGGTTAGAGGTTATGGTTAAGTACAGGGATACGGTTAACACTAGCCCTAGCCCTAGCCCTAGCCTTAGCCCTAACCCTAACCCTAGCCCTAGCCCTAACCCTAACCCTAACCCTAACCCTAACCCTAACCCTAACCCTAACCCTAACCCTAACCCTAAGGCATTTATTGTAATGGATTTAAGATGGCCGCGGTGAAAGAGTTTGCACGAGCCGCGGGTCTGGAGGCTTAGGCGGGGTTGGGGAAATTAGGGGCGATAGCCAGCCCGGCTCCATTCCAGTTTCAACCCCCAGCAAGATTATTTCACCGCGCTTCTTCTTACCTGCATTCGGAGGGGGCTTTCGCCACTCAAGGCTGTGCCGGGAGGTTTTTTCCTCAGCATGAGAGCGGCGGTGGCAGCTGGCGGCGGCGGCATGAGAGTGGCGGCGGCGGCGGCATGATTTTGGCGGCGGCAACGATCAGCGGAGGTTGCGGTTGCCGTGAGGACTTTCTGTATGGAGCCCCTCCATTGTGGGTCTCCTGGGGGTGCCCCTTTCTGGATGCCCCCGCGGATGTCACCTACGGGGGCTAAGGGAGCGGCAGGAAAGCACTGGCGGCGGTGGCGGCGGTGACAGCGGAAGCATCGTGGTTTGGACGATGATGGCTTTTTTCTTGATTGCCCCCCGCCTGCTTGGCCGTCTGGTCGGCCAAAGAGACGATGACACTAACAAAGTTTGGGGGTTGTCATCGGGTGAATGGGGGAGGCTTGGACTGACTGGTTTGGCTAGTTGGCAGCCCCCCCTGCCTCCCCCCACAGGACAGGAGAGGCAAGGTCTGTTTGCTTTGTCTGCACTGAAATGGATTGGTAAAGGTGGTTTGCAAGTCTGGGCTGTGTGACAGAGGCCGGTCGAGGCCTGGATGCCCGGGAAATCGATGGGGGCATCCCTAGGAGGACTACAACTGATGACAGACAATTTGACTTGGATTCTTGGTTAGTGACAGCTGGAGGGTGGTAGCAGCACCCCGAAGCCGTCACGGCCTGAGCTCAAGCAGCCTGGCTTCTGGAAGTGACACGATGCTGGCTCCAGGCTATTGTGGGGGCTTCATTGAATGAGGGTTTCTTGCCACCCTCCTTAAAGGAAGCGGTGGTCAGACCCTTCCTCAAGAAGCCCTCACTGGACCCAGCTGATTTAGGAAATTATCATCCGGTCTCCAATCTTCCCTTCTTGGCGAAGGTTGTAGAGAGTGGTTGCGTATCAGCTCCCCAGGCACCTGGAGGAATCGGTCTATCTGTATTCGCTCCAGTCCGGCTTCCAGGCCGGATACAGCACGGAAACGGCATTGGTCACGTTGGTGGATGATCTCTGGAGGGCCAGAGATAAGGGTTGTTCCTCTATCCTGGTCCTATCACACCTCTCAGCGGCTTTTGATACCATCGACCATGGTCTCCTGCTGCGCTGGTTGGAGAGATTGGGAATTGGCGGCACTGTTTTTCGATGGTTCCCTCCTACCTCTCCGATCGGTCGCAGTTAGTATTGACTGGAGGGCAGAGGTCGTCCTCTTGGTGCCTCGCTTGCGGGGTGCCGCAGAGGTCGGTCCTCTCGCCTCTTCTGTTCAATATTTATGTGAAGCCGCTGGGCGAGATAATCCGTGGATTTGGGGTGGAATTCCATCTGTACGCTGATGACACCCAGCTGTACATTTCCATCTCGGTGTCTGGAAGCCATGCGGATCTGGATGGGGCAGAACAGACTCAAGCTCAACCCATCCAAGACTGAGTGGTTGTGGTTACCAGCATCCCGATATGGCCAGCTCCAACCATCGCTGGTCATTGGGGGTGAAATATTGTCCCCCACAGAAAGGGCGCGCAACTTGGGGGTCCTCCTGGATGTCTATGAAACATCATGTGGCAGCCGTTGCCAGGGGGGTCTTTTATCAGGGTGACTTTGGACTAGTAATTCTCTCTCAGTGCAGCTTACCTCCAATTTTGTTTGGGAAAAATAGTCTTGTTATGCTGTCTTGAGCTCTTGAATCTAAGGTGACATATCAGTCCAGTAAATAAATGAATGGAAAAGCTGTCAGTTTGACTTTCAGATTGACAAAATAGATAGCACTGGATTTCACAGACTGATGGTTTATATGTAATGCTCAAGAGATTCTCGTATTTAGATTAAAAGTGCACTAGTTTGGAGAAGGGGAAAAGACAGGATGAATTGAAATTTTCAATTCAACTTGCTCTGAATCATTTATTTTAATAGAAAAGCTACATTTTAATGCCATGCCTCTTTCTAGCAATTCTAGCTCCATGGTAGTACACTGGCTAGAATGCAATATTGCAGGCAAATTCTGCCTACAGCCAGGAGTTCGATCCTGGTCAAGATTGACTCAGCCTTTCATCCTTCCGAGGTTGGTAAAATGAGGACCTAGATTGTCGGGATCAATATACTGACACTGTAAACCAATTAGAAAGTGCTGTAAGGCCTATGGAGCAGTATATAAGTCTAAGTGCTATTGCGATTTGAAACATTTAAATAATCGGAGCATCTTAACACTACCATTCACAAATTCACTTCACAGATAAATGAGCTTGAAAGACCATTTTAACAGAAAGAACAAGGGAAGATCAATACAATACATGGATGATGCTGCAATTCATAAAAAAAATGGAGAAAGAAAGGCTTGAACAAGCTATAGTAATGTAGGTCAAATACAGATACTGAATCAAGTACTATAAAGAATCAATTGAGCAAAAAGAATTAGGTTCAGGCATACATGCTGAAATATGTGCTTTTAACTGGAATTAAGTTATACATATTTGTCTGTACAGAGCTCTTCCACTAGTCCAAATAAATCTATACAGGACAACACTGATAAAAAAAATTCAATATTCATTGACATGGCAGCTCAACAGAATAGTACATAGCCTACTACATTACTGACTTGATAGAAGGGAAGCTATAGATAATAAGATACTGAACATCACTAGTTAGACACATTGTAGTAAATTTAATAAATTAACATTGTGTTAAGTAACATATTAATGAATTAAAATTAAAATACAATATGTGGTTTTGTGACTTGAAGATGGAATGCATCTCTATCTTGATTATAGTTGCATAAATACTTTTAAATACTTTACTCGGAAACAGTGACATTAATCTGTGATATGAATACTGGAGAAAAGAAATTTGGCACTCACAAATGTACTTGAATTTAACATTTCCAACAATAGTTAAAAGAGTATTTGAATTTTGTATGACAATCCTAACAGATTTTTATTCCAAAAATAATAAAAGATTTTTACTATATTACAATGTTTGAAAGAACATTTAAAAATAAGTACAAATCTAACCTACTGTAAAGATCTAATTTGGTGTATCTTTCAATGATTTCTCTCATCTTTCAGGTTCAAAGAAGATTACTTAAGCCTAAGTGCTTAACAAAAAAAATATCTTACCAAACAAATGATAGATCTATAGTTATAAACCCCCAAAACGACTCACTCACTCACTTGAGTGACTTATCACGAGATCTATAAAACCAATAAAGCTACCATCATGAAATTTTATACATACCTCAGTCTTCCCATCTAAGTGCTCACTAAGAAACAAATTTCAGAAATATTACTTTTTAGTGAATTATTTGGCATTTATTGCAAAAGGGAGGAGCCAATGGCCAAAACAAGGAAAAATAGGCAACTGTGCATGCGCAAAAACCTGACTCATGTTTCTAACGCTAAAAGCCTGAACACAAACACTTACTGTCTTCAAATGGAGGTCACAACAAAGCCTCTCTCGCCCTGCTTCAGCCACTTAGTGTCTTTAAAAAAGACAGTACCACCAGAAAATTTTTTTAACTCTCTCTCTGCTACTCAAAAAACGATTCACTTCTCTATAAAAACACAAAATCTCACCAACACCACAAAACAAAAGCATTTCTCTAATTTCACCCCCCCAAAAAAAAGTTATCTTCATGCCTTACACACACTTTTCACCTTCACAACTTTCTATACAACTTTCTCTAACAGAATCTCTCTCCTATTTTTTACATTCTCTCTGCAACTCCAAAAGCAAGTCACTTCTCTGTACAACCACTTAATCTCACTACCACCACAAAACAAAACCATGTTTCTTTTCTCTAACACTTTTTCTAACAACTCTCTCCATATTTGTACAATCTCTCTGACACTAATAAGGCAAGTCAATTCTCTCTACCATCACCACAACAAAGCCTCTTCATTCTTTCAGACACACAACACACACTCCAAAAGCAAATTACTTCACTCTATCACCAAAAAATCTCACTACCGCAACAAGCATATTTCCCCCCCAAAATAACATTTTACTCACATCTAACAACACAACTATACTTTTGACACACTTTTCATCTTCACAACTCTCTAACACTTTCTCAAAAAAAAACCTCTCTCCATCTTTCTACACTCTCTGACACTAACAAAGCAAATGAATTCTCGCTACCACTACAAAAGCTCAATACAACACCACAACAAAGCCTCTTATCCTTTGAAACCCACAAACACACACTTCTCATGATGCCTTACACACACTTTTCACTTTCAAACCTCTCCATACAACTTTCTGTAATAACATTTCTCTGTCGCTTTTTACCAAATCTGTAGCGGAACAGGTACAAACAGCTAGTATATTATAAGGAATGAAATAAAGCTGGCAAAAGTTACAAATGTCTTCAATGCAGCAATGACTATCAAAAATGAATAACTTAATTTAAGCTGCAAGTCCAATTAAAATCATTCAGGTAATTCAGGTAGTAGGAAATTAATTACTAACAATATTAATTTCCTTATATCTTATTGAGATTAGAACTATGTAATGGGTAGTAGTAATAATCTGGAGAAATAGGTGGAGAACTGCAACCAAGGCAATGATCAGAAAAATGAAATCTGCGTCTGGGACAGAAAAATAATTTGAGAAAATGTTTCAGACATGACCTCCCCAGTTCTCATAAAGATAAAGGGTAAGTGGGGGGGAAATGCACTCAGAATTACAAGATTATATTACTATAACCTTATAATAAAAGTAGTATTATCATTCATAACTTTGGTGTCCTAAAGGGCAGACAAATAGTCTTAGAATGTTCTGCTTTAACCATGCATTTGAATAGTACTATACTAATCTCTCTTAAACAAACAGAGATAGTAAGATGAAGGAACAGCAAAAAGTATTAATTAGTAGAACAAAAGAAATCCCTCAGCATTCAAATCGTCTTTCTTGAAGTTAGCCAATATCGTATCCAATAAAAGTGATTTTACTTTTAAAATATAATACAAATCCTAATTACTGGCAAAGCATCCTAATGCAAGTTATACAACTGATTTACTTGTATTCTTTCCACTTCTGACATATCTTTAAAAAATTCTTTAAAAATCATGCATCATCCAGAATTGCCTGCAATGAGATGGGCAGTTATATAAATGTGATTAACAAATAAATAAATCTGATATAAGACTGTGTGTCTTGATGTTTAAATTAAAAATAAATTTAAACTAAGACTTATAAATTGTTAGACGATTTTAGGGCAGCAAATGTCATTGAAGATAGTCCTTGACTTATGATTGATTGTTTAATGATGATTCAAAGTTATGACGGCCTTGCAAAAAAGGATTTACAATCTATCTTCAAATTACAACTGTTATATCATCCCCATAGTCACATTATCACAATTCAGGCATTTGGCAATCAATTTACAACAAGTTGCAGTCCCGCAATCATGTGATTAGGATTTGTGACTTTCTAGGTCAATTTTCGACAAGCAATTGGGTGAAGCTGAACTTGCCCAACCGTGTAATTCACTTAACAACCATGGTGATTTACTCAATGATCATAGTAAAAATGGTTGTAAAATCTGATCTGGACACATGACTTGCTTAAAAGCTACATCACTTAGCAACCAAAATACTAGCCCCCAACTGTAGTTGTAAGTCAGGGACTATCTGTATAAAGTGCATATAGAATCAGCACTATTTATTTTCAAGTGCATTTATTTAAAGTAATTGAGGAGCAGTGGCACAGTGGCTTAAAAGACACTGGAGAAGGTCTATACTCCAGTGGTTCGAGTCCTACCACTGTGAGACAGAGCGAGTTCCCATCACCTTGCATCAGTTGCTGACAACCTAGCAGTTTGAAAGCATGTAAACAGGTATCACTTCGGTGGAAACATTCCATGATTTGCTTTGTACTGTGGCGTGATGTCATGATGACATAATCACAGCTTCTTTGGACAGCTCTGGCTTAATTGCTTAAATAAACAGAGATGAGCAGCGCTTCGTAAAAGCCAGCTACAATTATTTGAATAAAACCAGCAGTAACTCTTTTACCTTTACTTTTTATTTAAAATAAAATAGCAATTACACTTCAACTACTATCAAGGTTTAGTGGCCTTTGTCGGAACTTGATTATTCCAAACTTAACTGACACAAAAAAGATAAAAGATTATCTTTCTGTTATTAACATTTTCTAAAGATGTTTTAAACTAAATTGGAACAGATTGCATTTTTCAGATACTCAAGATTTAATGTTGAAATTCATACCATTATATAATAATGAAAACAGTTGACTTGACAAGTAGCTGCCTAAATATTCAAATTTTCCTTACAAATATAAATTTTAATCTCTCATGCTAGTGAAAGTATATGCCTGAATATCAAGATAAGTTCCTAGAACCAATTAGAGTTGAGCATGCAACTTTGGGGAATTTAATATGGCTTATCCCAATATTTAATAATTTCTGTCTTCTATTCCTTAAGCATTAGAATTTTTACTGATATTTGGAGGGGGCCTGGAGAGGTCATGCTGAAAACTTTGCTAGGTTACATGCAATCTTGACATCTGAAACTGCATTCTTGATTTAGATGAAATGATCTCTCTCTCTCTCTCTCTCTCTCTCTCTCTCCCCTCCCTCTC
>JANHFO010000373.1:258766-279508 GCA_032468095.1 Pareas carinatus
ATTAAATTAAAGAATAATACTGGACAAATTAGTATAAAAAGGAGATGCAAAGACTTAACAGACGTACTTTGAGTGTATTGGAGAAAAATAAGAGGGGATGGATTAGAAGAGGGAGAGATGTAGAAATAAGACTTGAAGGGAAAGAAGCTCAAAAGGAAGCTACAGGGAAACTTTGGACAGATTAAAATATTGTAAATGAGGATTAACTTTGGAAAGCCTTACTGGCAACATAAGAAATAATTTAAATTTTGGATATTCATGGCAAATTAAAGGTTTTGAAACTAAAAATGATATATTAAAATAATTAAATATTGCTACTTGTTTTTGAGAACATTGAAAATTGAACTTGTTATGGAAAATAGATTTGATATAAATGTAAAAATATAATATTTTATTTTTTGATTAAGGGTTATTAAAAATGGATAAATTCTGTCATTGTTTAGAGACTTATAGGAAGTACTTATAAAAATGTTAATAAGCCAGAAGGTTCAAGATGTTTAAATTGACTCTTTTTAAAAAAAAATGTTAACTGATGGAGTGATAAACGTTCTGTTTTCGGTGAGAAAAATTGGTAATAAGGTGATTGGCTATTTCTTTCTTTTTCCTTTAATTTTTTTTTAAAACCATGAATAAAGTGTGAAAATATTAGTGCAGGAGGTTTTGAGGGACATGGGTAGAAATCTGAATAGAGTAATAGATAAAAAAAATTAAATATAACTTTTTTCTTTTTTTCTTTTCTTTTTTGCTGTTCTTTTTTATGTCAATTCTAGAGCCTTATGGGTAAAGCAGGATTGGAGTTTAATGACCATCAATATAATGAATTGTATTTTCATTTTTTCTCTCTTTAGAGCATGATATAAAATATGTTATTAATTAAGGAACTGAATTTGTAGAGATGGTAAATAAGATTGTAAGAGTGGGTATGAAATAATGAAAAATATTTGAAATGTATACCCAGCTGTCTGAGGCCGAACAAATGATGTAACTATTTTTCTTTTTGTTTTGAAAATAAATAAATATTAATTTCAAAAAAAGAAAAAAGAGAGCAAGTGAGTCTATTTTATTTCTAAAATAGAGTGACATAACTTCCCCTCTGAACAATTATGAACAAATACAACCATAATAACTTTGAGTAAAAATGGTATATAGAGGTACTATATATGAATACATGGAGGTACTATATATGAGTGCATATATAAATTACTATATATGAATACATAGGGACAATATCCCACAACTGTTCTCTACCATTACACTGTCTTCCTAAACATTCTCCAAAATGCCTCCTTCACTTCTTTGTTCCTCAGGCTGTAGATCAGAGGATTCAACATGGGAATTACCACTTGTGTAGAACAAAGATGCCACCTTGTCTTGTTCCAAGGAATATGTGGAGCTGGGCCGTAAATACATAAAGAAGATCGTCCCATAGAATAAACTGACAACTATCAGGTGAGAAGAACAGGTAGAAAAGGCCTTGCGTCTGCTCTGTGTAGAATGGATCTTTAAAATGGTGATTAAGATAGAGGCATATGAGAACAAGATGGTTACCATAGTACCTACACAGTTTATACTCACTTGTGCAAATATTACAATCTCATTGGTTCGAGTATCAGAGCAAGAAAGCTTTAAGAGTGGGGGAATATCACAGTAGTAATGATTGATCATGTTTGATCTACAAAAGGATAAAGAAAAACTGAGTGTGGTGTATAAAACTGCATAGAAAATGCCAAGGAAATATGAAATAGCTGCCAAGCAGACACAGATTTTTCCTGACATGATCACTGAATAACGCAGAGGGTGACAAATAGCCACATACCGATCAAAGGCCATCACAGCCAAAAGAAGACATTCAGTGTTTCCACATATAACAAGTACAAACATTTGAATGGCGCAGGCAGAGAATCCAATGCTTTTCCTTTCTGTTACAAGAGATACCAACATATTGGGCATAATGGTTGAAGAATAGTTGATGTCTACAAATGCCAAATTACTGAGAAAAAAATACATGGGAAGGTGGAGTCGAGAATCAGTCTTGATTAGTAAGATCATTCCTAGATTCCCGACCAGGGTGATAATATATATCAGTAGAAACAACACAAAGAGGGGCAGTTGTAGGTCCTTTTGATCTGTGATGCCCAGGAGAATGAACTTGGAGACTTTTGTGTGATTCCACATAGAAATTTCTTCTTTGTATATTTATTCTTGGGAGGGAAAAAAAATGCCATTAGACAAAGATGGGAATTTACTAATTACTTTGTAAGGTAACTAAAACATTGGGACCAATACAATTTTCTGCCTATCACATAGTGTGTATATTATTTAGATGAGACTACATTCTTTTGAAATCTATACGGTGTGTGATTGTTTTTCTTCAAATTTCAATATAACCTAATGCAAGTATCCCCCCCCGCTAGTTTATATATCCTCTAGCTGTGGATTCAATGCTATCCCTTAAACCTGTGGTGGTGTAAAGATTTGCTAAGATGGAAAACAATGTATAGGAGAAGAGTTTAACTAAATCCCTAGGGCTATACCATCCTTTCAAATTAAAAAGACTCATTGCTCTAAATTAGAACACAATATCCAGCTTGAGATCTCTTAAATATCATCAGGATATTACATGTTACAATATGGTCTGCCTTACAATTCTATTCGTGATTTACTTCCATTCTCCATCCTTTTCTGCTTACTATAAATGCAGTTTGTCATAAATTTTGCTGTGTAACACTCAGCTATGCCCCAAACACATGACCAGGAAACGACACTTTGCTATCTCCTTCTCAAGTCTCACACTGCATTTGTCTCTAAAAGCATACTATCACATCTGGAAGGTGACCTGGGAGAGGATCAGTTTGGGTGCATAATTACCATTGGTTGATAACATTGTCTTGGTACTTCGGCAAGTTAATTCAGACATGCTGTTTATCATAACATGGACACCATTGTTAATAATCAGCTGAGAGGCGGAAAAACGTTTTATCTTCATTTATTCTTGACCTAGCCAATGATAGAGCAGGATCTATTCTCTGTAAATAAACAGGAGACAAATATGTACTTACCTCCTATTTTCAAAAGAGCACCAGAACGTTGAGTAGGATGATTTTTCCAAATATATTGACTCTTTGACAGGAACCAAAACTTCCTAAATCCTACCAGAAAGAACAGGAAGTTACTTTTCCCTTTGCTTGTCCTTAACAGGATTTCCCCCCGGAATTTCTTCTTTGTGTTGGAAGAAGAAATGACTATACTTTTATCACCAATGCACCCTTTTCTTTGTTCTGAGGGAAATAATATTGTGAGACTGCTGGAAGCTAGAGCTTCCAGCGAAAATTTCCAAGGCGTCTTTTTGTTAAAACTGTCCTCAGAATACACAGCTAACCAAGCAATGAAATATTGACAGCATTGCAGAATTTGCTGAGTGGGTGAGGTCTCCATGTATTTAAACTTTGATTTAAAAATTCCCTGAAGATTCTCATTCTCTTGTGACATTTGTTTTTTTGTGCTTGTTGATGCAGAGCAGAATAATGAAAATCATTTAAGTAGGGAATCTGTGTGTCATTTATGCCACCTTCCAATCTGTTGAACCGAATTAGAGACATTTTGTCCTAAAGATTTATATATTACTTTGAAGCATTGTTAATACTGCTTGAAAGTCAGCTTTCTTGCCCCTTTGTGAAAAATAAATAGTTCAAATGAGAAACCAACAGATCAATGTTACTAATCCAACACTGCTTCTTTTTCTAGAGTTGCATAATAAATTTAGTTTGTCTACATGCTCAAAAACTATAGTTTTTTGATGTCTTGATTAATGTAGATAAGATTTAGACAAGAACCTATGCATTTTAAATGTACAGTATAGAGCAGTGGTGGTAAACCTATGGCATGGGTGCCAGAGGTGGCATTCGATGTGTCTGTGGACACACATGCCGTCGCCCAAGATCAAGGTTCTTTACTAGAAAGCCAGAGGAATGTGGGGCTCCCCTACCCCTTTCCATGCGCCTGAAGACATTTCTGATATTACCCGCCCCTCTGTCCAGCAACCCAATGAGAGCACTTCCTCCCTTCCCTGTCTGAGGTAATGTGGGTGGCTCAAATGTGGCGCAGAGTCTGTGGTGAAGGTGAGAGAGGAGGGGAGCTAGGTTGAAGGGGAACATAGCTCACAGCAGGCTGCAGAAGATGGGGTAGGCCACTGGAAGAACCACAGCGGGTCATGTTTAGGTCACAGAAGCTGGAAGTTCAGCAGGTGCGGGGGTATGTGGGCCACTGACAGCCATCAGGGGGCGCTGACAGACATGGGAGAGTTGCCAATGGCCACCGGGGGTTACATCTTTCAGTGTTGGCACTTTGCAATAAATAAGTGGCTTTTGGGTTGCCATTTGGGCACTCGTTCTCTAAAAGGCTCACAAACACTGGTCTAGTGTTATATTAACAGCTTCGTGAATTTAGTCCAGTGGGGCCATAATAGGGCAAATCTAGGCAGGAGTTAATATTTCAACTCTGAAATAACATCTCCCTCAGCAAGGCAATTGCAACCAATCCTTACTGAACTTTTTGAAACATGTAGAGCAAGGGTCCCCAACCTCCAGCCCATGGACCGGTACCGGGTGACACAAACAAGCAAAATACCATTCACAGGATGCAGGGAGCATGCAAAATCATGACCCTTCCAGTCCATGGAAAAACCTTTCTCCATGGAGCCCTGGTGCCCAAAAGGTTGGGATCCACTGATGTAGAGGGCGTGTGGTTTTGTAATGTGGTTTTGTGATACCAATCTCTTTTTAAAATAAGAAAGGTCATGTTATTTATTTTATCTCAAACGACTTATCAAGATATGACATCTAAGTTCACTGAGTGGCTGTGGTTACCGGCGTCCTGATATGGCAGCTGGAACCATCACTGGCCATTGGGGGGGAAACACCGGCTCCCACGGAAATGGTACGCATCTTGGGAGTCCTCCTGGATGCATGGCTGTCCATGGAACATCAAGTGGCAGCCGTCGCCAGGGGGCCTCTTTCTTGATCGGGACTACCTACGAACAGTCACTCATGCCCTCGTCACCTCCTGTCTGGACTATTGCAACACTCTCTACCTGGGGCTCCCTTTGAGGTGCATCCGGAGACTACAGCTAGTCCAGAATGCAGCCACGTGGGGGATTTTCGGGGCGAGTGGGCGCGTCCACGTAACTCCTCTCCTGCGCGAGCTGCACTGGCTGCCGGTTATCTCTCGGGCGCACTTCAAGGTGTTGGTAGCCACCTTTAAAGCGCTCCATGGCATAGGGCTCCCTTTGAGGTGCATCCGGAGACTACAGCTAGTTCAGAATACAGCCGTGTGGGGGATTTTGGGGGCGAAAGTGTTGGTAACCACCTTTAAAGTGCTCCATGGAATATGGCCCAGCTACTTGCAGGACCGCATTCTACCCATCAATACCTCCCGCTGCCCTGTACGCTCCCACAGAGTGGGCCTCCTCAGGGTGCCGCCAGTCAAATAATGCTGGCTGGCGTCCCCCAGGGGGAGAGCCTTCTTTGTGGCAGCATCCACCCTCTGGAATGATCTCCCCCCTGCTATACGAGTGATTGCTGACCTTCGAACCTTCCGCCGCGCCCTAAAGATCCACTTGTTGCAACAGGCTGGCGTGGGATAGACAAGCCCTTGCCCTCCTGTGTTTAAATCTGGGATAGACTATTTTAAATATTTGTAATTATTTGGGAAATCATTTTATTGCTCCCCCTTTTAATTCAGGCTTTATTTAATACATTAATACATTAATTTAATAAGATAATTTGACGAGGGAAAGGTGTAAATTAAATCAACTCAGCCCATGTAAAAAGGTAGGTTTTTATGGCACGGTGGAAAGCATGGAGGTCTGGAATGGTATGAATCTCTGAGGGGAGGTCGTTCCAGAGGGTGGGAGCCGATAGCAACAACAATAGCACTTAGACTTATATA
The DNA here is from genome assembly GCA_032468095.1 of Pareas carinatus. Lineage (NCBI taxonomy): Eukaryota > Metazoa > Chordata > Lepidosauria > Squamata > Pareidae > Pareas > Pareas carinatus. The sequence goes on from JANHFO010000373.1 coordinate 264,713, forward strand.
CCATTCTGCAGTGCTTTACAGCCCCCTCTAAGCAGTTTACCAAGTCACCATATATCATCCAACAATCTGGGTCCTCATTTTACCAACCTCAAAAGGATGGATGGCTGAGTCAACTTTGAGCCAGACAGGATCAAACTCCAGGTTGTGGGCAGAGTTAAGCAGCAATACTGCATTCTGAAATGAAACCTTTATTGTTATTGTACAACATGTGTACTATGAGATTGTCTCCCTTCATGCACCGCTCCCCAACACATGCATATGCCATGTTGCTACATTGTTGTTTTTTCATTCAAGAGTCTGACAGCCCATGGATAAAAACTGTTCCTCAGCCTGTTTGTGTGGCTGCCTATGCTTCTGTATCTCCTCCCTGATGGTAGGGGAGTAAAGAAGGACTGACCAGGATATGGGTCATCCCTGAGGATTTTCTCCACTTTTCGAAGGCAACGTTCCCTAGAGATGTCATCCAGTGGTCTCAGGGGACAGCCCACGATGTTTTGTGCTGTCCTCATCACCCTCTGTAAGGTCTTTCTGTCTGCGGCTGTCAAACCAGCATACCACACTGTAATACAATATGTGAGGACACTTTTGATTGTGGACCGGTAGAAGGTCATCAGCTGTTGTTCCACTTTATTTTGTCCCTAAGGAAATGGAGTCTCTGTTGGGCCTTTCTGGCCACCTGGGTCGTGTTGATTTTCCAGGTGGGATCTTCACTGAGATAGACTCCCAGGAATTTAAAGGCTTCTAACCACTGCACCATCATGGCTTCTAATGACATGAGTCATGAGAAAATGAAGCTTATCATTCATGTTAATGGTTTTAGCAGTAGACTATTCTTGGGGTTATTTTTTTCAATACTTTAAAAATGACCTTCCGGCATAATGTTGCGATGTTTCAAAGACAAGATGATTGCAGAGGATGGAACTCCATGTCAGCTGGATGGGCAGTGGCATTCTGATGGAAGAAAAGTAGAAGTTAGAAGCCAAATCAGTTATGTCAGTTATATCAACATATAATATAATGAAACCAATGACACTAAGAAAAGTGCCAATATGAGAACAGTCAAATCTTGTTTATTTATTTATTTATTTATATTTACATTTATATACCGCCCTTCTCCCCAAAGGGACCCAGGGCGGTGCACAGCCATATAAAAATTAAAACAATTAAGACAATTATGACAAACAACACATTTAAAAACAAGTTACATTCTGCCTCTTCTGGGTTGCCAATTCAGTCACTATTATTGCATGGATTACATGTCTTCCTTTGCTTTAGGGTAAAAAGAGAGTTTGGATGAACATACATACATTTTACTGTTTTTATTACTTGGCAAGGGGCAGAAATAGCTCAACTTGACATGAGGCTAGATGTTGCCACCTCTTTCCTGGTTTTCCTCTTAATGACTAGTAGTATTTTGTAGGAATATTGCTCCATGTTTGCTACAGAAATGCTGTAAGGATAGGGATGAAATCTTATTGTCAGGCTCAACCAATATTGCATCGAAAAGGGAAAAAACACTGCCTCTCCCGTCCTGGTGCCCTCCATATGTATTAGATTACATCATCCCAGCTGTTTGTGCTGGTTGAGAGTGATGGAGATTATAGGCCAAGAGCTGAAGAATCTCAGTCCTGTCAAAGCAAACAGTGACCTTGTTTCCCCGTGACTCTCTCAGAATTTTTTTTCTCCCTTTAATGCCTTTTTCCTCTCGGCACATTCAAGAGTTCTGTTAGTTGCTAGGTAACAATTTAGCAGCACAGGATGAATGTCCCTGCTGGGAAATGGAAGGATACAATTAGTTATGAGAAGTCCTATAGCCTGGGGATGTCTCAAAAGCAGGCAAGACTGAAGATTGCCAGCCAGTCATCACACACATTCCCTCAAGGAAGGAGGTATCTGGGCACTGGAGACTAGACTACTGGGCGTCATCGTATTACATGTAGGCAAATTTGTTCACGAGGATTAGATTTTCAGCTCAACAACTGCCAGAGGTTTTCTATATATTTCATACTTGGCTACTGACGATTCCACTATGATAGAGTTGGTTTTCCAGACATGCAACTGGCAGACGATTGCTCTTTTCAAGCAATTCCTGGTCAGCAGCTCTGGGACTTTCATCTTTGTTCTTTATGATCATGTTTGTTAGCTAGAAGATTCTGTACATTAATCCTCAGGAAATTTATAACCAGCCTCCTCTGACTGCCAAGATGAGCTGTAGGCGTTTGGCAGCCACAGAGCCTGACCCCAGCCACTGCCTCCTTTTCTACTTAGTCTGGGCACTTCACAGCTTGCACATCTCTAATTTGTTTAAGAATTTTACTAGGCCAAGATACTGATGCCAAGCATTGGACAGTAGGAGTTTTCTTCCATTTATTTAAGGCTACTTGGTTTGCAGTTTTACATCATCTTTCATTACTTCAAAAACATGGAAAGTACAGTACTGACAGCCTTTAGTTTTCATAGATTATTCAAGCCAGTTCATTACTTGTAGAAATTGCATGGAGATTGCCCTTCTAACAACAAAATATAAGGTAGTGAAGGGTTTTTTAATAAATCTGCCTCCCTAGGATAGCAATAGCAATAGCACTTAGACTTGTATGCCACTTTGTAGTGCTTTACAGTCCTCTCTAAGCAGTTTGCCGGGTCAGCATATTGCCTCCAACAATCTGGGTCCTCATTTTACCAACCTCTGAAGAGTGTAAGGCTGAGTTAACTTTGAGTTGGTGAGAATTGAACTGCTGGCAGTAGGCAGAATTAGCCTGCAATCTAACCACTGTGCCACCACAGCTCTTCAGAGGATATTCAGTGGAAGTCTGTTCTTTTAGGAATGCAACTGTTGGCCAACTCACTTTATAGCAGAGCAAGAGCTAATGTAATGTGATGTCCCAGTGCCTTGAAGCCGTGCGGATCTGGATGGGGAGGAACAGACTCAGACTCAGCCCCTCCAAGACGGAGTGACTGTGGCTTCCGGTGCCTCGATATAGCCAGCTGACTCCATCGCTGGCTATTGGGGGCAAAATATTGGCCCCCACAGAAAGGGCCTGCAATCTTGGCATCCTCCTGGATGTACGGCTGTCCTTAGAAGATCATATGGCAGCCGTCGCCAGGGGGAGCTTCTATTAGGTTTGCCTGATCTGCCAGTTGCAGCTCTTTCTAGATTGGGACACCTTACAGTCACTCAATCCTTGGTCATCTCTTGTGTGGACTACTGTAATGTTCTCTACATGGGGCTTCCCTTGATATGCACCCGAAGATTCCAGGTGGTTCAGAATGCGGCCGCGCGGGGGATCTTGGGAGCGAGAGGAAGCTCCCATGTGACGCCGCTCCTGCGCAAGCTGCACTGGCTGCCTGTAGTCTATCAGGTGCGTCTCAAGGTTTTGGTAACCACCTTTAAAGCGCTCCATAGGGCATAGGGCCCGGTTATCTGCAGGACCGCATACTACCATGTGATACCTCCCACTGACCCGTCCACTCCCACAGAGAGGGCCTCCTCAGGTTGCCGTCAGCCAGACAATGCAGGCTGGTGACCCCCAGGGGGCTTTTCTGTGGCAGCTCCCACCCTCTGGAATGATCTCCCTGTAGAGATTCGGATGATTACTGACCTCCGTGGTTTCCGCTGTGTTCTTAAGACACATTTATTTGTTCAAGCAGGTTTGGCTTAGCCCTGCCCCCTTCCTCAATTCCTGATTTTAATGAATTAGGTTTTAAATTGGTTTTAAGGATTAGTAATTTTAAATTGTCAACCCACCAATATTTATTTTTAATGTGGTTTTAATATGTATATCTATGTTTTATTGTTGGCTGTAAATCGCCCTGAGTCCGCTGCAATGGAAAAGGGCGGTCTATAAATCTAATTATAAAAAAATAAAATAAAAAAATGTTTGAAGTTTATATTAGTTAACTGGTTGCAAACAGACATTCCAGAGGTATGATCTCAAAACAAAGTGATACAATAAAAGTGTATACTGCACAGAGTACCAGACAAGTTATGTGTAAAGTTAATTTGATAAATACAATCAATATGTACATTTTGCTAGCCAAGCAAATCCTTTCTGCTTTTGCTTTGGAGTTGGACTGTTTATCAAGAATTATGACTATATGAAGCATGGAAAGTGGCTATAGGAATTATACTGAGAAATTGGAAAAATGATATTGTTCCAGATGGCAACAAATGGTTGTTACAAATGTGTTATGTAACTGGCTTGGAAAAGACAGCATTTTCTATTAATCAAAGGATGCAACAGTATATATTACTATGGCAGAAGTTTTGTGCTATCTTAGAATAATATTTTGTAATGTTGATATTATAGTAATGAATTCATTAGTAAAGCAATGATAAGTAGATTGGTAAATGCACCAGTTTTTTTTCTTTCTTTGCATTTTTAAAAATTTTATTATTATTTAAGAATAAAGATTATTATGCATGTCATATATACATATATATACATATACACACACAGTATATATGAGAAAGGCAAACCCTAAGCAGTTTTACAGTTAAAACATTTCTAATGTCTGAAACTGTCAGAGCTAAATCTTTTCTCTACAATTTAAGGACTTCAGTTTGCCCTAAGCAGTAAGAATATAATTAGCACCATGAACTACATCCATTTTGCCTCAGCATTTATTCTTTATAAATTAAAATCTTAAAGAATTGAACAAAATAAAATGTTTAATTTATCTCTGCAAAATTATGCCAACTCATCTCTCTCCCTATACCCCTCGCTCCCCCCCGCTTCTTCCAAAATTACATTTTAAAAACAGATACATGGTGTTGAATGTTAAATTTAGATAAGAATTGTTGTAATATGAAAATTGTCTTATATCAAGGCAGATGATAACTGGTTAGAGACCCCAACTTCGACTGAGGCAGTGGATAATGTACACAAGTACAATCAAATTAAATTATTTGAGCTGTTTAGTTTGAATTAAAGTGACTTAACTGACCATGACAAGAGGATCATTCTCATTCCCAACAACTGATCCTTTTAACTGAAAGGGCAAAAAAATTTCCTTGAAGGGATTCTGGAAACATGACCAGTCTAGAAATCAGAGGATGGTGAGGTCTGATAGCTTTTGCATATCAAACTGTAGTTAACAGTAAGTTTCTGGGTGACATTCAAAGATCTGCTATTAATCTTTAAACTCCTAAATGGCTTGTGATGAGGTTAGTCGAAGGAGTATTTTTTATTCATACAATCTTGGCCTTACCTTAAGATCTCTTTCAGCAGTTCAATGATGATGGTGTTCACAATGCTCTAGATAGGTTGGGATGGCACCCAAGAAGACTATTATTACTAGTATTGTCTTTCCTTTCTTTTGGCACAGTTGCTCTACTTGTATTTGTAGGTCTTTGTATATTGTTATTTTCTCCAATTCTTTCTCTCTCCAGGCACTGCTGTGACCACTACCCAGACATTTTTTTTGTCATTCTTATTCACAATAGTTAAGTCTGGAATGTTATGTGGCAGGTGCTTGTCTGTTTGAATTCTAAAGTGCCAGAGCATTTTAGCTTCTCCATTTTCTGTTACTATTCTTTGTCTATTTTTGCAGTCCAGCCAGTTCTTGCTTGCAGACAAATGGCATTTCTTGCAGATATTTCAGTGCACTGTTGTTGCTAGTTTGTCATGGTGTTGTTGGAACTCAGTCTGTGTGATCTTCTTGCAGCAGTTAACTAGGCCCAGTGTATCTTCAGGTTCTTTGCAGAGTCCACATTTGCGATCTGTTGCTGTCTTCTCCATTCTGGCTTCATATGCATTTGTTCTTAAGGCTCGGTCTTATGCAGCCAGAATTAACCCCTCTGTCTCTTTCCTCAGCTTTCCTGTTCTTAGCCATTGTTGTTATTGTTTTTCCTTCTTGCAACTCTTCCATCAGCACAATATAAAATCCTGGTTGATCTTTCTGGTTCCCATGACACATTATTGAAAGGATAATTAAATTGTCCACTTTGTCTCTGTTGTAACACACTCTCCTCTAACACTAATGTGCAGCTAAGTGCTTATTCCATAATAAACCACCCATGCTAATTTTCCCATACTGTAATAGTCCCTTCATAACATGTGAAACGCTTGGCTCCTGAGAAGATGATTATAAAGAAGGACATTGTAATTTAGTGCCTCATTTAATAAGCACCAAGAGAAATATGAGGCCCGCCAATGTAGCATCACATTTCTATTTATATCCATTTTGGAGTATAACAAGATTTATAATGAGATACATGTTTTTATAGCATTCAGGTAGTAATGGGGCTTTTGGGTCTGAAGTTAGGAAACATCTTATTAAATTACCTTTTGTTAATAGAAAATTTCCCCTCCCCCAGCTTGAAGTGTGACTATCCTTGAAAATGAATAATGCATATTTTTATTAATGATCTCAGTTTTTATTGTAAAAATAGTTTTTGCCATTTTAACTGAATCACAAAAAGTGATACAACCTTTCAAAACACAACATAACACAACAGTTATAAAAAAGAAAATAATAATAACTATGAGAAAAACAATAGCATTTTAATAAAGTCACCCCTTTATTGGGTTAGCTCAAGATCAAAAGATAATATATTCCTTTTCCAGGTCTCAGAAACTCTATATCAAGTAAAATAGAAAACAAAGAAAAAAATGGGACATGGAAGAAACCTGAAATGTCGCCACTTGATAAAGAGTCCAGTTTGAATATAATTCACGATGAATTTTATGCCTTGATAAACAATTCGTTCCTCCCTTCCCCAAATTGTAGTTATATGACAGTCTGCCCATTTCCTGCTCCTTAAAGTGCAGAATATCATGCAAAAGTCAGCGACTGACACATTGTCAAGCATGAACAGTGCAATTCATGGCAAAATCTACTAAAACCGCTTTGTAAAAATCAAGGTATCCTCATGACTCTGCATGCCTGAATGGGAAATCCCCTTTGTAACTCATGGAAACTGCCTTGATTTCTCTGATGGAAGAAATGAGGAAATCTAAATTAGATAATGGCTGAACATCAAGTTCTTTTCAAAGGAAAAGACCAGAACATTATAAAAATAGCTGGAAGCTCTGATTTCAACCAAGGGCAGATCTGCCCTTTCTGCTCATTCCATTGTAATAGGGGCAACCCTCCATTCTTAAATGCAGGAATAATGTGCTCTAAGTCCCTCACAAATGCAACCACCCATGTTTTGAAAGTTTGCTTCACTTCAAAACTACAGCTAGTCATTGACTTAACAATCATTCATTTAACAACCATTCAAAGTTACACCTATACCGAAAAAAGTGGCTTGCAACCAGTTCTCGAGTTATGATTTACAACTGTTGCAACATCTCCATGGTCTTATGATCAAAATTTGGGCACTTAGAAGCCAGCATATATTTATGGCGATTGCAACATCCTGTGGTCATGTGATCACAATTTGTGACCTTCCCAAGCGGCTGTCAACAAGCAAAATCAATGGGGGAAACCAGTTTTGCTTAACAGCGGCATGATTCATTTAACAACTGCAGCCAAAAAGGTCACACAATTGGATGTGACTCAATAATCACTTTGCATAGCGACTACGTTCCAGTTTCATTTGTGGTCATACATTGAGGACCACCAGTACTGTTTTCTGATATTTTTAAGAATCCTCTTAAACTCTTCCTGACAGAGGGTCTGAAGTGTTCACTTTCATTTAGTGGTAGTCCTGACTTTGATTGACTATAGAGTCTGGCATGTAACCCTTCCCTTTTCTGGATGGTCATTGCTCTGTGCAGCCACTTCTTGGGCTGCTGGATTCCTGTTTTCTGATGGATAGCAGCTACTGTTTTTAACTATTTTGAGGTTGACCCAATGGCGGCCCATTAGGTCAATGAACTTTTCTTGCCAGGGATGTCTATGTCTGTGGAGAGATGGATCAAAAAAGGACAGACAATAGCCACAATCAAAGCCCAGCCCCTTTTCACATGTGTTGCTATTATGCATGTACAGAAGCGGTAGGGCTCCAATTGCATGGTTTGGGCTGCCATCTTGATTTTTTTTTTACCCCCCTCTCTGCAGACATTCCTAGACAGATAAATCTTTACTCTTTTTGACTCCCTCAACCCAAACATCTCTGTTCCTCACCCTCTTATCTTTCTATGCCCATTACCCATGCTCATTTCTCCTTACACCCCCTAGTAGACATTCTTTCAGTTTTGGCTCAGGTTGGCTGAAGCATGCTTCTCTTATTCCCCCTCTCCTATCCCTCCAGAAACTCAAAAGATTCTCTTCTCTCCTTTTCATCCTCGACGGGAAGGAAAGTACAAAGTTTCAACAAAAGACTCTTTGCTTCTGGTGAAGCTTGAACTTCGCTACAGAGTGTTCACAGGCCTACTGGAACAAAAGAACAAAGCAGCAACCTGTTCCCTTTGCTATAATCATTACCGCATCAAAGCAACCATGGTACAATAAAGGGAAGGAGGGGGAAAGAGGTCGCACTATCATCAGTGTATGAAGAGGGTGGGAAGGCATCCATGTGTACACACTTCTGGGAAAGCAAAGGAAAAGGATGAGGACAAGGGAGGATAGGAACAATCCCTAAAAGGAAAAAAAGCAAGCACAGAGGCCAGCCAGCAGGGCTCATGTTCCCTGCGCAGATGGGAAGGGCAAGAAGCAAGGGAACGCGCAGTCGGAATCTGTGGTGGCCATAAGCCAAAGGAGCCCCAGCCGGTTGCCAAAGCATGGAACTGGATTTTTAAAGTCAGCTTCAGACACAGCTGGGAGCAGCGTAGGAGGGAAACGGTGTGGCCCTAAGAATCTGGAGGAAGACTGTATTCCTTTCCTGCTGTGGGGCAAGGACCTAAGGCGTAACCTCTCCCTCTTTCCGGAAGAGGAAATGGAGATCAAATGTCCTTCAGAGATTAGGCCAGAATATCTAAGATGGTGACCTAGTGCCAAAAAAAAAAAGATTCCCAGTGTTTAACCAGAGAGAAGAGGGGATTATGGCAGGTGCAGGTTTTCTTACTCTTGCACTATTGTGACATGACAAATAACACCTGCCAATGTTTTCTTCTTCTGCATAAACATTAAGGGCACTAAAGTGCCACTTTTCTATGCATCTGTCTGCTTTCTGTTCAGTAGAGATCGGTGTAAAGGACGTATTTTGGAATTCTGCTTTAATGCCTTTCTCCTCCTCCCCCCCTCTTCATAATACCTAGCAGAACATAAAACATAGGATCATAGGGCTGGAAGGAACCTGGAGATCTTCTAGTCCCACCCCTTGCTCAAAGCAGGACACTTGATACCATCCCAAACAAACAGTTATCCAGTCTATTTTTGAAAACCTTGAGTGAGGGAGCACCCACCACTCTTGAGATCCAAACCGTTCCACGGATTAACTGTCCTCAGGAAATGTCTCCCTAGTTTCAGATTGGATCTCTCTTTAACCAACCTCTACCCAATGCTTCTTGCGCCTTGGGCACTTTGGAGAAGGACTCACCTTCCTCTTTAACCGCTCCTTTCAGGGAGCATATTTGAAATCTGATAACCACTGAAATTATATGATTATTGGCAATATTACCAGTTCACTTTATCGATCCCTCTTGAATCCTTCTGCTGCTTCATTTCTGCAAGGTCACTTCCCGTCTTGCATTTTAGCATAGAATTTTTATAGTACAGACTTTCTGCCTTGTTTTCACAATATTACTTAAGATGTCTAGGCTTAAGTTGTCATTAGCTATAGTAATGAAGAAGCCATTTCCATCATTCTGACACTGTCCATAAGACATGCAAAATCTGATACAGTTTGTTACCTGTTACTTTGGAAATGAAGTCAAATGACCAGTTGTGGGTGTGTGGAATCAGGACTGTGTTAGAGAAAAGAGAGTTGGAATCGTATCTAAGCCTTCCCAGTATTTTCATCCTTGTTGTGCTTTAAGTTCTTTTAAAATGGCTGGCTGTTGGATAAAAGTAATGTTTTCTGTTAATGGCCTCCGCGCCTTTGGGAAGAACAACAGTAAGGGGCCGAGGGAAGACTTCCAGCAGGAATCTAGTCCACAATTCTGTTTGAGTCAAGTATTGTTTTGGGATCAAGGCTCTGCAAAAGAAGCTATTCTTCCTCCTTTTAATTTTAAAAGGGCGAAATCACAGTAAATCACTGCAATATGATTTCTAAATAGATACTGTAAAACTGATTTACAAATGTGAGTGTTCAAAGTAATTTTGTTCTAGTTTTCACGATTTCAAGGGTGTGACTCCTCAGAGACCCATCTGAGCCCTGTTATCTGGGAAGAGTTTGTGCTGGTTGGTGCTGAAGGAGTGGATAGAGTCCTCTCATGGTTGTGAACTCAGCCACCTGTGTACTTTGCCCATGCCTCCCCTGGTTAGTCAAGGCCTCTCAGGAGATGGCATGTGGTTGGATCAGAGTGGTGATATGAATGCCTCGTTGTGGGAGGGGATGGTACTGCGTGCTTTGAAGGAATGGTGCTGTGCTGCCTGGTCAAGAGGTCATCCCAGGACCCAGAGGTATTGAATAATTTCCATCCGGAAAAGGAAGGCAGTTGGTGCTTAGCTGCCAGGGACCCTGGGTGAAGTGGATTATCTCACCCTTTCCGGTCTAGATTCAGCCTAGGGGACAGCAGTGAGACCACATTGCTTATGCTTCCTGATGACCCTGGGAGGGCATTGGAAGGAGGTGGGGCTCTCCATAGCTTTCCGTACCATTGGCCATAGTATCCTTCTGGGCCAGCCCCAGAAGTTGGGAGTGGGAAGAACTTATTACAGGTAGCCCTTGAGTTACGACCAAAACTGAAGCTCAGAATTTATGTTGCTAAGTTGAGTAATTTGTTAAGGGAGTTTTGCCCCATTTTACGACTTTAAGTGAATCACTGCAGTTGCTAAATTGGTAGCACAGTTAGTAGGTGAATCTGGCTTCCCCGTGAACTTTGCTCGTCAGAAGGGCGCAAAAGGTGACCCCAGGACACTGCAACCATCATAAATGTGAACCAGTTGTGTCAAGCATCTGAATGCAAATCGTGTGGCTATGGGGGAACGCCGCAACGATCAAAAGGGTGAAAAGGGGTCATGAGTCTCTTTTTTCAGTGCCGTTGTAACTTTGAACCATCACAAAATGAACTGTGGTAAGTTGAGGACCACCTGTACATCATTATCACGCTGTATATAATGCATCTTCATGGTTCCCACAGATGCTGCTGAACAAGATACACAAGCACTTAACTTTTCTATTGAAATCAAGAGGATTAAAAAAAATCTCCTTTGGAAGGCATCCTCATGACCATTATTACTATGGGCCACATCCTTCTCTTCCCCAGCAGTACTTCCTTGTATACTTTTTATCTCGAATGTGCCTATACAGTATATGGGAGACATAATGCTATATGTAATTAATACCCATCTTGCAAGGCAAGGCTGAAAGAGGGCAGGGATGCCATTGGGCTGGTACTGAATTTCAGGCAAAAATGGATCTTGCAAGAGGCAAAAAATGATTCAAATAAACCTTGCAGAATCAGCAGAAACATGCTGATTGTATGCCCTTTGAAAAATGTTTTTTGGAGATTTCTACTGCCTCCCAGATGATCTACTTTCTAAACAGGTGAAAAATATAGCTATATAAAAATAGCTGCAGGGTTAATTTGAAATCCCAGAGCAAAGAACCTTTCCTATTCAAAAACTAAAACTGTAGCATATTTTTTTTTCTGGGTAAAAGAAAGGAAGGAAGCAAAGATGGACCACACCTCTCCCTATTATGTGAGAAATAAAATTGGCCATTCAGATTCTGGCAGTCTTTTGCTAGTTAATCAAACCATTTGTTATGAATGTGTGAGTCCTATCCCCTTCATGAAATAGCATTGTTGCCTTATGCAATTTCACAGGCATATTGTATTATTTCTCCCAATCATACCTCCCTACTCCCTTTCTAGTCAACCTTCCATGGCAATTTTAAAAATAACTTTCTCCTATTAACTGTTTCAGAAAATCTAGAAGTTAGCTTTTAACTAGAGACCCCATTGTTTCAAATTAATTTAGCTGAAAAGGAAGCTGTTTGTTGCAGCAGCCCTTTGATGTCTCTGTGCACGCGCACACACACATGTGCACATACATGCATGTCTCCTATCCTCCCTTTTCTGCTTAAATGTCATGGACATGGATTTTTGGATAAATCTGTAAATTGTGTAGCTGACAAGGAAAAGGAGCACATCTGTATAAAACACCCCATTGTAGGCAAACTCTCTGGCTGCCTTCCCAAATGTGCATATATGTGTGTGTGTGTGTGTGCATGTTAGGTATAATTTTAAACTTTCCTTCCCAGTGCCATGGTAACTGCGGCATGTTTGGCAAAAAGCTCCAGAAGAAGAAAAGGAACCCAGAGCACTCAGCTGGCAGGCATCCAGTGTAATCAGGCTGCAGAGCTGAAATGAGGCCTCTGGCCGCCAGCCAAGTTACAAAGAACAAAGATGTCAGTTCCTAATGTTGGCGGCAAAGCTTGTTTGGCACCCTTATATGGTTTCCCAGAACTCCTTGCCTTGGCTGCTTTCCATTCCCTTTAGGGCAGCAAACAGGATTAGCACACACAGACTTGTTTTTCTCTTTTCTCCACCAACTGTTCCAATGACATCATCCCTGCTGCATTCATTTGCCAGCAGAGTGACTCTGGCTCCCTTTACACTATTTGACATCTCCTCCGCCTCCTCCTCCTCCTCTAAACCCTTTAGTATTTTAGCTTATTTCCTCTCAGCTAATGGAAAACTTAGAGAAAGCCCCCAGGTGCCAAATAAAGGGAGAATCAAATGGGGATGGGGGCATTTCTACACCTACAGAAGGAAGGATTGGTATGTTTATGTACACACACACAATCTCTCTGTCTCTCTAGCTATCTATCTATCTACACACACACATAAAGGAAACTCATTTTCCTCAGCAGCCTGTAAACAGTCCCAGAAGTACATGGGTTTTTTCAACTGCCTCACTGCATGCTTTCTGCCGAAACTCAACAAAGAAATCATCTCGGCTTTGGTTCCGATTTAAAGCGCCAACTTCTGGGCTGAGGTAAACAAGTTGGCACACCCAGGTCTCTCTAGGTGCACATCTGCCCCTGAAGTAGTGGCATACAACAGCTCCTAGCTGTTTTGCCCCCTTGGGCCCTGTCAGGTGATGTTTGCATACAGCAACGTTAGTAGGTAGGTAGGTAGATAGGTAGGCAGGCAGGAGGGAGATGGGGCCCTGCCAGGTTTTTATCAGCCTCCCCATGGACTTTGTGCATGTGAGAATCTACCTATAGTTTTATCGTGGCCCTTTTTATATGGCCAACATCACACACTTGTGCTTGCAAGCTGATATGGTCGCAATTCTTTGTACATTCTTGAGAGGGAATGTGGATGAAATGAGAATAAGGCAACTGCTGCTGAAAGGAAAGTTTCTTTAAGAAAGCAACCCTCTTCCCTCAATTTTTCTTGGCTTCTCTTTCTGTGAGTCAGGAACAAACATACAGTGAATGCCTGCATTTCTGAGAAAAAGAAGGAAGTTTTCTGCTGATCTTTTATCGCCTTCCTTTTCTCTTCCCCCCCTCCTTCAGATTCACAAAGGAGTCTTGAGATTAATGAATCACTCTGAATTTCAGAGTAGGCAGGGCCATGGCATTGGATCTAATTTGCAGTAGAAAGCCGTGAATTGTTATTTCACTGTTTGCAGAAATGTCAGGAAGCAGGAGGATCGCACAGAGGGGCGCAACATGAGCCAAATGTCAAGGGTTACAGTTATCAACTTCCTCCTGCCATTGACTCTGTGCAGTAATTATTATAAAAAAATGTATTTCTTTTCTGAAAATCTTCATGTGTTTATTTTTTGCAGATCAAGACCCTGTTAAATATATTTTGAGCTAGCTGTTGGGGCAAATATTATGCCAGAATTAAAGGGAGAAGACTATCTGTAATTCCATAACTGAGAAAAGATGAGCATGCCTGACAGAACAATCCATTTGGAAGAAATTTGGAAGGCAATAAGGTTTAGTCTGAGGACAAATGGCTCCTTCCGATGCTTATGCCAAAAGCTGAACTTTGCCTGTTGAAGTTTAATAAGCAGCTACTCACATTGCATATACTTTATTCCATTTCTGTATAGCTCCCCAACATATCTGGGATTCACCAGGTGGGGGGAAGACTACATCTAATGCTCAGATGTATGTGTGGCTGGAAAGCACCTTTTCACAATATTTATAACCTTTTGTTGCATTGTGGCCTCCCAAAGGTCAGGACATTTTGCCCAACAAGGTGCAAGCCGATGTGTGGGTTAAGGGAGTAGTCATCCCTTAATCACATACATGTGCTGTACACCTGCGTATAAAATAGTCTATTGGCAAAGGCTGCAAATGTACATACCAAGGCCAATGCACAGAGCATTTCCAAGTTGGGATAAGCAGAGATGGACCTTGACCCACATATTCTGTTCTGTATGTCGAAGTTGAGTGGCGGTGGTAAATGACATACTACTACCTTTTTTTACATATTAATTTCTACCCTTTCCATATTTCTCCACAGGGCAAAGTACCCTATTTCAGTATCTTTTGTTTATAGCCTAAAAGAAGGTATAGACCAGTGGCCCCCAACTGTTTGGGCACCAGGGATTGGTTCCATGGAAAAATGTTTTTCCACCAACCGGAGGGGGTATGTTTTTCCGTGCTGCCTGCATTTTGTGAGTGGGGGTTGGCCTGTTTCCACGGCGCGGTTGCTGGCATGCCATGGCCTGGTGCTGGTCCATGGATCAGGGGTTGGGGACTCTTGGTATAGATCATTCCTACAGTATTCAAATGATAATTGCTCCTTTTCTTTATGTAATCTACTTCCCTCCCCCCCC
>JANHFO010000379.1:0-10482 GCA_032468095.1 Pareas carinatus
AAAATAAGACCTAGCGCATCTTTGGGTGCAAAAATTAATATAAGACAGTGTCTTATTTTCAGGGAAACACGGTATTAGTAGCATCTAATTATCAAGCCTAATCTATGGCAATGATTTGGGCAAAATTAAATGTTTTCTTCTACCAATTACAACTTTCAACTGTAATGGAACCTATGGGTCATCATATGACTAACTCAATTTTATGATTTTTTTGTGGCAAACACCACAGCCATTGTTTGCTATGGGGTGTTTTTAACCAAAATCTGTAAGTAAATGCTGGTTTTTGACAACAACATAAATTGTGGGATGCTGCAAATGGGGATGAAAGAACTAGCTGCCACTGACCGGATGTGATCACTGCTGTTTAGCCACGACACATTTATGGGCCGCTAAATTCCCACCGGCCGTCTCAGTGTCTGAGAGCAGACTTTACATTTTAAACTAAACTGCTGGAGCCACAAGAGGCCGCTAGCACCTCTTCACTGCCGTGTCTATGTGAATGTGTCTTTGATTGTATCTTTGTTGTAATCATAGCTGAGAGGGGGAAAGGCCACCCCAATGATGCCGTGGAAGTGATGGCCCAGTGTGTTGAGGCTGTGCAGATCTGGATGGGGAGAAACAGGCTAAGGCTCAACCCTTCAAAGACCGACTGGCTGTGGTTTTCGGCGTCCCAATATAGCCAGTTGGTTCCATCACTGGCTATTGGGGGCTATACATTGGCCCCCACGGGCTCGCAACGTCGGCATCCTCGTTGATACATGGCTGTCTTTAGAAGATCATATGACAGTTGTGGTCAGGGGGGCTTTCCATCAGGTTCGCCTGATCCACCAGTTGCATCCCTTTCTAGATCTGGACTCCTTACACACAGTCACTCAAGCCCTCGCCATTTTCCGCCTGGATTACTGTATTGCTCTCTACATGGGGCTCCACTTGGTCCGCACCTGGAGACTTCAACTGGTCCAGAATATGGCCACGTGGGGGATTATGGGGAGTTGCTTATATATTACTCCTCTCCTGTGCGAGCTGCTCTGGCTCCAGGTGGTCTCTCGGGTGTGCTTCAAGGTTTTGGTGATCTGCTTTAAAGCGCTCCATGGCTTAGGGTCTAGTTACCTATAGGAACGCCTATTACCACCTATTGCCTCCCACCGTCCAGTGCGCTCCCACAGAGAGGGTCTCATCTTGGTACCATCGGTCAAATAATGCCGACTGGCAACACCCAGAGGGAGAGCCTTCTCTGTGGCTGCTCCTACCATGTGGAACGAACCCTCCCTCCTGGAGATACATGCGATCCCTGACCTCAGTGTATTCCGTCATGCCCTTAAGACCTACTTATTTATCAAGGCCAAGTTGTCCTAATAACCCACTTTCCCCTCTTGGGTTAGTTTTATTAATTTGTTTCAGGGTTGAGTTTTAAA
Source organism: Pareas carinatus (assembly GCA_032468095.1). Taxonomy (NCBI): domain Eukaryota; kingdom Metazoa; phylum Chordata; class Lepidosauria; order Squamata; family Pareidae; genus Pareas; species Pareas carinatus. The sequence goes on from JANHFO010000379.1 coordinate 1,416, forward strand.
TTTTAAGGGATTTTTTAGAAGTTATATTCGGCTGCTATTATATGTAATTTTAGTTGTTTTTAACTTTTGTATGCTTATTTTAATTGGCTGTTCATGTGTTGGTGTGAGGGAGGAAGAAGAAGGTATAAAGAGGGTAAGAGATAGGTTGAGAGGGAGGAGAAAGAAGGAGAGAGAGAAAGAAATGATGAAAGTTAGAAAGAAAGGATAGCCAGAGGATGGAACGAAGAGAAGAAGGATATAGGAGGGGTGAAGGCTAAAGATAGAAGGTGAAGAGCTGTGATACTCTATGATAGGTTCAAGTTGTGGATGTGGGATATGAAATGATATATGTATAAGTGGTTTATTTTGATTGTGTGATGTTTTCTTCCCTTGTTGTATCTCTTTTGGATTTGTTGTGGGTGTACTGAGTTTGCCTTAACATGAAAATTAAAACTTTAATACAAAAAAGAATATAATTGAGGTTATGAATTTTTTGTAATGATGGATGAATAGAATGAAAAATATAGATTTTTAAAAAGAATTACATTAGTTGAATAATATAATGTACAGAGATGAAACAAATATAAAAATTATTAATGAAAAAGTGGGTTTCTAATGATGGAGACATTGAAATTGAATGTGATTATTTTTGAATATTATTTTACATTGCTTGCTTGATGATGATAAGTATTTTTAATACAAAAAAGAATATAAAGATGAATGTGTAATAGAGGTTATGAATGTTTTGTAATGATGAATGAATAGAATGAAAATATATGGATTTTTAAAAAGAATTATAGTAGTTGAGTAATATAATGTACAGAGATGAAACAAATATAAAAATTATTAATGAAAAAGTAGGTTTCTAATGATGGAGACATTGAAATTGAATGTGATTATTTTTGAATATTATTTTTGGGTAACTGGATTTGTTTAAGATTTTAAAAATCTTATTGAGGGGAAAATAATAACAAAATTCACAGTGTACATCTGCTTTTCCCTCTTGAATGGGAGTACAACCTACAATCTTAGGGAAAAAAGGGAGTAATGGATACATCATACTTCTCAATCTGCTTCCAATGTTCCAAAGCTAGGGGGAGACAAGGAGAAAGAAAGAAGAAAGGGAAAGAGAAAAACAAGCTTGCACACATTTCATCCATTCTGCCTAAGAAAGTCCAGCAAGGCATTTCTTCTGTTTAAGGTTTTGATCATTATAACAACACAAATATATTTTTGTATCTCGGTTTTATTTTTTTCAAAAATGGCTTAGATGGTAAAAATGCAGGTTACTTCTTTGGTTGCAATACATAAATTAGAGCATACTGTAATCAGTTGATATCGAAAGCTTTTCTTAGCACTTTTAAGCTATCTATAATCAATATGTTTTATTGCTTTTGAATAAACAATTAAATGTAAAATAAATTAAAATGAAACACATTGACTTTTTATTTTACAGTTAATATTTAGGCACCCGTTCTTAGCTAATTTCAATGAAGACTAGGCATTTTTAGACCTGTTGGTTATTATGATAGGAATTTGAAATCCTATTGATTATTCTGCTAAGCAGATAAAAATTACTGAAGGCAATGCTGCCAAGTAATTAGTAGTAATAATAAACGTATAATATAGGAGGAAGTGGTGAGATAATAAATGATAAAGGGATAGAAAAAATTACCATCTACTACAATTCTGCCAAGAAAACTATGTTTATGTCCTTGAAAATGCTATGAGTATATATATATATATCCCTTTCTTATTCAGCATGACTGGAAAGATATGTAACTGAAATTTATTCAAAAAATAAAGAAGTCATGTTTTTGTGAAAAAGTATTTTAAAAAAGTCTATGGAGAGCATATAAGAATATATACATTTTAAACTTTGTTTCTAGACAAAGTAAACAACATACAAAATATATGCGAGAATTATTTCACAATTTATACAAATCTTCCCTTAGGGCAATATTAAAAAATTACCAAAGTGTCCTCTTGTTAATATCTGCTGTAAGGCAGATCAATGAGAATCCCAAAATATTACCAAATATCAGCATAGGGTTCCACATTTATGACAGCTACAATAACGCAAAGATGTTTTATCAGAACACCTGAAACTTCTGTCTGTCAGAAGAAGACTATTCCAAATTACAACTGCAAGAAGCAAAATAAATTGATAGGTGTTATTGGAGGACTTGATGATAGTCTCTCTTCATATGGCTACTGTTTTAGGCATCTATAAGATTCCATAGGTATGTGCAGGTACGCCATGAGGTATACAATGCTACTATATTTATCTTTAAATGATCATCACAATGACATTAGAAAAAGGTCAGGAATGTAATTTAAGGGTAGCCTCACGGAAACCAATTTTCTGTTCTCTTGTCTAGTTTTACATTTCACCAAAGATGATAGAATGTAAATATAACCAGTCTCATTTATTTCTCACCCATTTTATTTCTGTGGTTTTTAAAAAACAACCACCTTGAAGTGTTCTTTTACCTTGAAAACATTTGCACTATGATAGAATCTTGAGTTGTCCTAATAGAATTATATCCTCCAGTGAATTTTTTTTTAAAAAAAACCTTCCTTACTTTTCTTTTATGCTTTTTTGGATAGGAAGGGAGTTTAGAAACACCAGGAGTAAATCACTTTTGTTCAGTCATGAAACGGGATAGTTTCTCAGTCTTAAACTAGTACAAAATAATGTGGGCATGTTCACATTTGCAAATAGGCACAGTCTCAAATTCTATCTTTTGAAGATGGTTTTCCAAAACTATTTGATTCTTGCCTATAAAACTTTCATTAGGACTGGATATTCAGAAATAATATTTTGCTTATTATAGGGACAAAATATTAATCTAAACCTTAGGGTCAATACTTGAGTAAAACAAACATTTTTTCCTAATAATTTGTTTTAATCACAGAAAATCTATGTTGATAGGGAGTAAGAGTTCCAGCTCATGACACCTCCTTTGTGGAGTAGAATAGAATAGAATAGAATTTATTTATTGGCCAAGTGTGACTGGACACACAAGGAATTTGTCTCCTGGTTACATGCTTAATACTTACACACAGGCTACAATTGACAAACTGTGGTTACAATCATAAGGCTATAATTGACAAACAATGAATGCAATCCTAAGATACATTCATTATCATAAGATACATTCATTATCATTCATTCATCATGTCATGTATGTACTAGATGCATTCATTCATCATGTCATCATGCTATGAAGTGCAATCATTATGTCACAAAGCATTTCATCATGTCACATATCAAAACATTTGTGACAAAATATGTCACAAAAGACATTCATCATGCCATACAATTCTTTTTTTTGAAAGGTTTGGGACTATATATTGAACAGTAAAATACCAGTAATCAATCTACAAGTCAAACTAGGATACTAAAGAACACAACTATTATATATTTTAAGATATAAGTAATTGTCATACAAATATGACAATGGGTAATAGGTAGTAAGTAATAGAAAAGATGACAAGAGTAATAATGATACATTTCTACTAGGTAATTTAACAGTGTTGTGAAGTTAGTTGTTCAGCAAGTTGATGGCATGGGGGAAGAAACTGTCCTTGTGTCCAATTGTTTTGGTTTGCAATGCCCTGTATTGGCATCCAGATTATGTCCAGGGTGAGAGGGTTCAGTGTACAGATCTTCAATGGAGGGGAGCTTTGTAGCAATTATCTTTTCTTCAGTTCTAATTATTCTTTGAAGTCCATGTTTATCTTGTTTTGTTGCATTGCCAAACCAGGCAGTTATTGAGGTACAGATTACGGACTCAATGATTCCTTTGTAGAACTGTGTCAACAGTTCCTTGGGCAGTCTAAGCTTTCTGGTTGTCTTAGAAAGAACGTTCTTTGTTGTGCTTTTTAATGAAATTTTTTATGTTAGCTAACCCTTTTAGATCATGTAATATTATGGAACCTATAAATTTGAAGGACTATATTATTAATACTGTATTGTTTAATATTGTGAGAGTTGATATGATAGAAGGGTTTCTCCTAGAGAGTACTGCAGAACTCTCTCTCTGTTTCTTTTAAAGTCTACATGAAGCCACTGCTGAAAACATCCAATACCATGAGATTTGATATCATCAATAGGCTGACAATACACAGCTTTACATGTCCATCTTTAGACATGTTATGGCTCCTCTTTTGTGGTGCATGGAGAATGTAGAGGCCTGAATGGGGGGCAATAGACAACAACTGAACTCTGATAAGATGAAGATCTTTATTTCTGAATGAGGTGGCGTTGCTCCAGGGAAACCTGGAAATTCTGCTAGACCCTGACTTCTGCCTAAATAGTAGATGGCTAAGAAGGTCTTTGTACAATTTTTGGTTGTGTGATAATTGCACTCTTTTCTGGAATCATCAATTCTCAGTCACTTATGCCATCTCATTTGGATTGTTGCAACATACTTAACATGGGTCACCCTTGCAGAGAATTTGGAAGTTACAAGTGGTCCAGAATGCAGCAATATAGGACAGTTTTGGAGGTCTCTATGGTGGTGTATATAACATTAATATTAGGCAAATTTCCCTAGCTGTCAATCTGTTTCTGGGTCCAATTCAAGGTATTGGTCTTTACCTTTAAAATCCTTCAATAACAGACCACCTAGTTGGCTGCTGCAATAATAACTTAGTGACTATAAGCATGGCATGGCAAAATAGCCACAAACATTGGAATATCTTCAAACAATACCATTTGCTTGCAAGCAAGAACTGATACGACCAAACAACAGACAAACTTGAAGAAAATGAAGAAGATAAAGTCCTGTGGGACTTAACAATTACAACAGACAAATACCTGCTACATAAAACCCAGGCTATAAATATTGATAAGAAAAACATAACAGTTTGGATAGAGGACATGGCAGTATATAGAAACAGGAGAAGAGAAGAGAAGAGAAGAGAAGAGAAGAGAAGAGAAAAGAAGAGAAGAGAAGAGAAGAGAAGAGAAGAGAAGAGAAGAGAAGAGAAGAGAGAAAAATAGATGAAAATAATAAAATACAAAGACATAGAAACAGAACAACTATGTAAAAAGTAAACAAAAATAATATCAGCAGTAACAGGCATCATGGGTAAAAACCCAAACACCTGGAACTGATTTGAACTCAATTGGCTTTGAAATTATCAGATTAGTCATTTGCAAAAGGCAGCTTTACTTGGAATAACATTTATCCTGGACCTTTAGCACCATTAAACAACAATATTTACCTATCCCAGGTCCTTGAGATAGGGACCTCATTGGAGAACAGAAATGTCAAACCTAGCTTAAATATCTTTCTGTCTGACAAATCATAGCAACCTGTATGTTACACAATTTTCAATGACTTGGGGCAACATACTAACTTCACAGTCTAGATTTTTGTGCAAAGGACATTAGATCTTTGTCTCCTGATGAAAACTGAAATATTATTTTCCTTTATGTTAGATTCGTTATGAAAGGAACAGGCAGGAATCCTCAGAGTAACAGTAACAATGTTTATTGGCAAACTGCAAGTTGCAACAGAAACAAAACTAACTTATTCCCCAGTCCCCTTATATAGGAACTGGCTCAAAGGTAAGAAGCAATCAACTAGCCAGCTCGGACAGTCTCCAAGCTGTCTACAGCAACTGGGAGGGAGGAATTAACTTAATAACATCTGCTGACCACTCGGACAGGTCAGACAGCCAGGAGCTTTGCTTGGCCAGGCAGACATTTAGGATCCAACATTTTGTTTCCTATACATTAAGTTAAAGTTTATTTATTTAGTCCAGCATATATAAGAAACACAAGTATAAGTAGGAACATACTATATAAACATGTAGGTATAGACAGGTATAAGCATATGCATAATAATAAATGAATGCGAATAAATGGGGACAGTAGGACAGGGATGGTAGGCACACTAGTGCGTTTATGCACGCCCCCTTAAAGACCTCTTAGAAGTGAGGTCCATGGTAGATAACTTAAGGTTAAAGATTTGAGGATTTGGGAAACAACAGTGTCAGGTAATGAGTTCCAGGCATTGGCCAATTTGTTACTATAATCATATTTTCTGCAATTGAGTCTGGAGTGATTCACTTTGTGTTTATATCTGTTGTTAGCCTGTGTATTATTGTGGTTGACACTGAAGTAATCATTGATAGGTAGAACATTGTAAAAGACAATTTTGTGTACTAAGCTTAGGTTAGACTTTAGGTGGCATAGCTCTAAACTTTCTAGGTCCAGAATTTCAAGCATGGTGGCATAAAGTATTCTATTGTGGGCTAAGGAATGGAGTACTCTTCTCATAAAATACCTCTGGACTTGTTCAACTGTATTAATGTCTATTTAAACAATATGGGTTCCAGGCAGATGAGCTGTATTCAAGAATTGGTCTGGTGAAGATTTTATATGCCCTGGTTTGTGGTTCAATATTACTGGAAAAGACGTTTTGCAAAATTAGGTTAACAACTCTTAATGCCTTTTTTGCTGCTACAGTGAGATCTGGGGCTTAGATTCTTTGAAATGAGTATTCCTAGGTCCTTGACAAAGTAAGGATTGTCTTTGAGGTTGTATCCACCCAGGTTGTATTTAGTGTTTTGATTCTTTTCACCAATGTGTTGTTGGTAGAGATGTGAAGTTGACAATTGTTCGACCATTCAGACACATAGTCAACGGCACATTGTAAGGCAGCAGCATTGTCAGTGTTGTTAAATAGTTTTATGGCATCAGCAAAAAGGATACTGTTGCTTTTGATATGATCGCAAAGATCATTTATGTAGATTGAAAATAGAGTGTGTCCTAGAACACTGTCACGGGGGACACTGCTGTTAACTGGTGCAGGGTTTGATATGGCACCCCTTATTTTAACTACTTGTTGGCTGTTTGACAGGAATGCAGCTATTCATTTATGCAGTGATCCAGAAACGCCATAAGAGCATAGTATTAACAGTAGTTTGTCATGTACCACTGACTCAAAGGCTTTGCTGAATTCTATGTAAATTGCATCTATTGCTTTACCGTGGTCAAGTTGTGTAGATTACAGGATAATTCTTTTCTGAAGCCAAATTGATTGTTAGATAGTAGGTTATTTAACTCTAAGTGGAGTATAATGGATTGGTTGATGATTTATTCCATGACTTTGCAGGTGACACAACATAATGAGATTGGTCTGTAATTTTCAACTAGGCTGGGGTCTCCCTTTCTGAAGAAAGGAATGAACATGGCTAATGACTATAGATCAGGCAAAGGGCTGGATCTGAATTATATCTCATAGATTGTGCTTAATGGTTCAGCTATGGCAGCGGAGAACTTATTTAAGAAATATACACATAATACATCAGGACCAATAGTTAGGTATGGTTTTAGATTGCATATTGCCTTTTCAACCTTTTCTTCCGTAAAATCAACATGCATTAGATTATTGCAATCAATATTGGTATGATTAGGAAATGTTGGGCTGGAGCCATTGTTGTTAACAAAGACTGAACTGAAGAATGTATTGAAAGTATTTGCCTTAATGGCGTCATCATTACAGTCTTTTCCATTTGGCCCTTTCATTGATGGTATGGTTTTTAAGTCTTTAAGTTTAGTGTTTAAAAAATTATAGAAGGCAGGAGGGGGGAGGAATTCTGTGTGTAATAATTTTTCCCTTTGCTTGCACTAGTAATTGGTAAATTATGCCTTTATCTGATGGCATAAGGTTTTGTAATGTCTTTTAAAGTAAAGCAACATAGCTAGTTTTGCTTTTTTGCCGGGGAGATTTTGGGGGGGGGAATTGGAGTTTTCTTATTGTTTTGGGAAATTTGTTTTTCCTGGCTATGAGTGTTACTATTGATACATATAAGTTAATGACTATTTGGACTTCAAGTAAAAAAAGTCTTATTGCAACCAGTGAATAGAATATGCTAATCGAGAGATGAGAGGTCAACAGTTATGAGATCATAGTTGGCTTTTTTGAAGTTATAATTTGGAGCACTATCGTTTTGATCTTCTTTACTGGGACATAAATTGAGAATAAAGTCACTCATGCTGTGGTCACTGTTAGAAAAAGGTTCTTTTATTTATAGTCCATAAATTGTGTTGTTACTGTTGCAGAAGATGAGAGCAAGGGAATTGTTTAATCTAGTGTTGTTTGTTACTAGTTGATCAAGTCCCAAAGTAGTAATGGTGTTATACAGAGTTACATGTATAGGTTCAGATGTACACTCATTGACGGTCCATGTAATAAGAGGTAAGTTAAGATCACCAAGAAAAATAATTGGGTATGAGCAGGAGGCTGCCCACATTAGTAGTACAGTTAGCTTGTTTGCATGATCAAGGTCGTACTCAGGGGCTCTGTAACATAGTAAGAAGCGAAGTTTGGTATTTATGATTAGATCGCAGATGATGGTTTCAGGAAGATCAAACACCTGAGACACTTGAATTTTTTTCTTAAGTCTAGGGACTTTTTATAGAAAATGGCAACACCTTCTTCTCTATAGTTTTTGCGGTCAGATCTGAAGACATGATAGTCACGTACTGTGATAATAGAGTCTGGAAAAGTTGTATTCAACCATGTCTTGCAGACAAATATTAGATAGAAAAGAGCCATATTTAGTAGAAGCAGAAATTCAGACATTTTATTTACGAGGCATGTGGACCTGGAAAAGTTGGAGGTATTTGTTCTAGCTTTTGGTTGTCGTTGATTTTTTTAAAATTCGGACATGTGAAATTGGATTTGTGTTTGATACTATCAGCACGGTAGCTGATATATAGATTGGTCTCGCTTTGATCTTGCCGTCTTTTAAGTTTTGAGCAAAGCTCTCGAGCACGAGCACTTTGTAATATTGATAGGTCAGGCCATGAGCGAAGTTTCTTATGGTTAATACTGTTTCTTGCAAGTAAGTTTATTGTATACATGAATTTGCATTTGCAGGTTTAATTCATACAAATGATACTGCAGAAGTACGGGGCTACCAATCCATCACTGTTTTTGAACTCTTGGCCGTCGCGGGTAATATCAATAATTTCTTTTTTTATTGAAAAGTTTTAAACAAATACAGAATGCAAAGAAACCCCAGAAAATTAATTGACCCTTGAACAATTCCCCCCCCTTTTCAC
>JANHFO010000381.1:33379-44672 GCA_032468095.1 Pareas carinatus
TGGAGTGAATGCGTTCAGTACTTTTCTAGATTACCTACCAGGAACAAACATGTCGTTCCATTTTTATATATATAGATGTATTTCTTCCATGGTCCAACTTGATGTAATTTTAGAAAATGTATTTTCTATTAAAAGTTTAAGTGACCTTTGGATAAATTTAATTTGCTCAGTAGCAAACATGCACTCATACAAATTTCATTGTTCATGCAACATTCTTGTGCTGAATGAATGTATCGTAAGTTACTATTGAAAATAGATCATTGTTCAGGACCAGAGCTAGGCCCACATGCTTTCTGCAGATAAAATGCTAAACGCTATCTTAAGGTAATCATTCATTCATCAAGTCATGTAGAAGGTCTAAGTCATTGTAAATATAATAACTGTAAATCAGAATAGAAAATATTGTAATAGATGAACAAATAACAACTGTTCTGAATTTCTATTTTCATTCGGCGCCTAATAAATAGAATGATGAATACAAGAATGCATTTTTCAGGTTTCTGTTTGTATTTACACAAACACAGCAGCATGATTTGACCATCCTGAACAAAGAGTTGCATATTAATTGGGTTAAACTGCAGAAGTCAGTTTTTGCAGTCAGTTCATGGGTTGATCAGCCAGGAGTCATGGGATTCCATCGATACTTTTGGCCTGGTGGAAATATCTGAAGAACTGGCTCTGTTAGCTTGCTTGGACTTACTCTGAGAGTGAGAGGAACAATTTTTAAATTTGATATATAAATAAATAGAATTATATGCACTCATCATTGCAGTGTTGCCTATATGGACAATAAGCCTGCAGCAAACAAAATACCTTGTGAGTAAGTTGAATCTTTTTTCAGTATTACAGAAATTCCAAATAGATAAGGCAGAAAATTTCTAACCTAAATGCATACACTAATCAAAAAGATTTTAAAGACTAATGTACAACTTAAACAAGAGATGTATCTTTTGGGACTAATGAACAGATTGCTTGAAAAAATCATGGAACTTTTTATGTTGTACATATGGCAGTGAGGTTATTATATGCTCAAGGGTTGATTACTCCCAATGGAGGAATGGTTGATGAAGATAAGGGAACTTGCAGAGATGGTTGACTTTTTTTTTTGTACTTTTGTATTTTTGTCTCCTTTCTACTCTTCATTTTATTTTATTTTTTATTTTTTAAAAAAACTTCTAATAACATTTATACAAAAAATATAAGTTTATTTGTCCATGTATTGATTTGTAGATTTGAAACTTGTTGTTTTGACTTATTAGGCCTGATCCAGATTTGCTAATAGAAATAATGAGTTTGGGGAAAAAACAATCATGATATTTGATGATAAAATAGGGAAAACTAAAGCAAATCTGGGTCGGGTTAGCATTTTTGATGTTGGGATACCGGCCTTAGAATATTCTTGATGCTTGCAAAATAAGACTTATAAAGATCATTTTACACAAGCTGCAGCAGAAATGATGCATGTTCATGATAAGCATGATGCAAATTATAAACCTGAAAATATGTAACTCTAAAGAAAATATTCTTTTAGAGTCAATATATTCTTCATGTAAGAAATCTATTTTCTAAAGGAGTATATTAATGTCTGCTTGGAAATTTTATACTTCAGGTGAATTTTGTATTTTTGGAATTTGCTTCCCGTGTGTTTTCTGTTATAATAGTATTTTATACAACTCCATCAGTTTTGTAATAAATGTGCAGCATAGAGCTAGATAAAATTTTGAACTTCAGCATTTATATATTATACTTGGTGTTTTTGTATGTGTGTAGTAGTAGGAGCATACCAGGATATAAATAATCATGGATTATAATTTTGCATGTCTGTTGCTTCATACATATTAATTTATTCATGAAGCTTGACAGCTGTCATTTGGAATGTTCATTCTTTCATATTTTTTAAATGACAATTTTTAATGGCTCTTTTTAGAGCTAGTCTATCTGGGGGAGTCTGCAAAAATATCTTGACAGGCTTATTTTGCACATTTTTGCACTAAGCTTTGAAGGTACCATATAACTTTGTTGCTTGTCAATTTTGACACCTCTTTCAGTTTTCTTTGCAGTATAATTAAGTATCTAGTGGTTCCCATGGCTTTGTAGGCATGCTGATAGCATTTCTAGATAAACTGCTCTCAATCAGTGGTAGCTGCAAGTGAATTTTGAAATATCTGAATGGCTGTGGTAGCAGTGTTAATTTAAATATACTTTGCACTGAATTTGTACTGACAAAGGACTATATAAAATCAGTTCAGTTCTGGATTATAATTATTTCTGTGCATTTTGTGTTATAGTTCCATAAATAAATCTACTACTTTGAAAACTTGATCACAAAACAAATCCTTTGCTGAATCTTTAAATACTCATTTTCCCTCAGTTGCCCATTTATAATAAAACAAAAATGTTCTACTTATGAAAATCTTAGGATATTACAGATGAGTTGTATTGATACTTGACATAAAAATAGTTGACCACCATCTACATTTCTACCTTTCTATCTTACTGTAAGTTCAGTGCATTGAATTCAACTCCAAAAAAATTAATTGTAAACTTCAGTATTTGTTCTGAGTATGTCATATCTGTCAATTTTTCACTATTAGAACAGGGAAAAACAGGAAAATCAGTATTGTATTCTTTAATATTCAGGTAACTAATGCATTATTTAAAACATTCATTCTGAATTCCTTGTCGCTTTGTTCCTGGTTAACAAATCTACATATAAAGCTAGGAGAAAGCGTCAGTAATCTAGAATACTAATTAGATTTCTAAACAAAATCAAAACAACCTTAGATAATAGTCATGTGGTTACCATCAGAGAACCACAGAATGTCAAGACCACAAGAATCTACTTGTTGTTCTGAAGTTTCCTTTTATATTGTCTATAGGGACGAACACATTCTTTTTAATATACACACAAAGAAATGTCTTGTTTTGTTTTTGCTACAACCAGGTGGCAAAATGATACTCTTGTGATGTCATTCGTTTTACTTAAAGGTATGATCATGTTCTGGCTAAGGCCAGAGATGCTCTGCTATATTTTTGAAAAAAATATGCAAAATAGATTTATAGAAATATAAATCCATGTTTTGTAAGCTGTCAACACAATGATTAGGATAGTAGTATATGACATCCCTTGAGAGTCAATATGGTGTAGTGATTAAGGCATTAGCCTGCAGACTGGAAGACCATGAGTTCTAGTGCCACATTAGGCATAAAGCTAGGTGACTGACCTTGAGCAAGTCACTTTCTCTCAGCCCTAGGAAGGAAGCAAAACCAGTCCTGAAAACCCTTTCCAAGAAAACGTCAGGGACTTATTTAGGATGTTTCCAAGAATTGGGCACAAAAAATGGTTCATTTTACAATTATAGATTAAGATTATTGTCTTCAATATATCATTTATTCACTGATAGTTGTGTCTAATTCAAAAATTTAATTGCAGTGGTACATTTTATTAATTTCTAAATGACAGCAATATCATTATGCATCATAGGTTCATGAAATGAAAATTTGTTATAGCTCTTCCAAGTGTAGCTTCCTATTGGCTTGTTATCACTAATTTCTTCCAGTTTATACCTTGAAACAAAGGCTGAAGGAATGAAAAACTAGAAAGTAGGTAGTGGCTTTGGCTGCTGGCGTCGCGATATAGCCAGCATGTTCCATCGCTGGCTATTGGGGGCGAAATACTGACCCCCACAGAAAGGGTCCAGAATCTGTGTGTCCTCCTGGATGCACAGCTGTCCTTAGTAGACCATGTGGCAGCCGTCACCAGGGGGTCCTTTTACCAGGTTCGCCTGGTGCACCAGTTGCGCCCCTTTCTAGATCGCGACGCCATGCAGACAGTCACTCAAGCACTCATCACGCCCCGTCTGCACTACTGTAATGCTCTCTACATGGGGCTACCCTTCGGATGCATCTGGAAGCTCCAACTGGTGCAAAATGCGGCCGCGCGGGGGGCTATGGGGGCCGCTGGCAGGATCCATGTGGCCCCCTTCCTGCGCGAACTGCATTGGTTGCCGGTAGGTTTCCGGGTGCGCTTCAAGGTGCTTGTTATGACCTTCAAAGCACTCCATGGCTTAGGACCCGGTTATTTATAGGACCGCATTCTGCTGGCAAATACCTCCCACTGATCGGTACGCTCCCACAGAGAGGGCCTCCTTAGGGTGCCATCGGCCAGACAATGCCAGCTGGCGACCCCCAGGGAAGATCCTTCTCTGTGCCGGCCCCCACCCTCTGGAATGACCTCCCCCCAGAGATTCGTACTATCCAAGACCTCCGTGCTTTCTGCCGTGCCATAAAAACTTATCTCTTTACCCAGGCCGGTTTGGCCTAATCACACCTCTTCCTTGCCGAAATATCTTATTAATTTTAAAATATTTTAAATTTTAGATTTAAATTGGTCTTATGTTGTGGTTTTTAAATTCAGTCACAGAAATTATATCAGTTTTAAATTGCTTCTTAAATGTGTTTGTATGTTTTAAGTGTTTTTTTAAATGGCTGTACGCCGTCCTGGGTCCCTTCGGGGAGAAGAGCGGTATAAAAATGTAATTAAATAAAATAAAGATTAATCGATCGATCGATCAATAGATACATAGATAGATGCACAAACACAGCCACATACAAGAACACACACACACACACACACACACACACACACATATGAACACAGACAGAGACACACACAAACCCAGAGACAAACCCATACACAAACACAATCACATGAAGAGAGAGACCAGAGACAGAGAGATACACATAGATACATGCAGAGAGAGAGAGAGAGACAGACCGAGAGAGAGATACGGGGGGGGGGGAGAAAGAATGAGACCCCCTCTCTCTGTGCTTGATATCCTCTTCTCTCTTTCTTCAACAGAAAAAAGGAACAGAAAACTTTTACTAAAGGTCTGAAATGATAGTGTGCAAAAGAATGGGAAATGAGGACTGTTTGAAATCTAGCTAAAACTACAGTATTGCTTTCTATCTTGGGTGGTATGTATGTAGATACATTGCAAAGACTACTTCATTAAGATTCCTGAAAGCAAGAGAGTTCGTTAAATTAAAGTTCATGAAGGATGTTTATAGTATGAAAGCTAGTTGTTTTTAAAAAGGTACAATGTATAATGAAACACAGAAATGAAAGGCAACTGCTTATAAAGCTCTCATTAGACTGCCTGTACTCACATTTCGTGACACAGTGGCTCAGTGACTAAGACGCTGAGTGCGTCGATCAGAAGGTCGACAGTTCAGCAGTTTAAATCCCTAGTGCCATGTAATGGAGTGAGCTCCCATTACTCGCTCCAGCTTCTGCCAACCTAGCAGTTTGAAAGTAGGTAAAAATGCAAGTAGAAAAACAGGGACTTCTTCGATGGGAAGGTAACAGCGTTCCATGCGCTTTAGGCATTTAGTCATGCTGGCCACATGACCATAGGGACATCTTTGGAGAGTCCTAGCTTTTCAACCTAGAAATGGAGATGAGCACCGCCCCTAGAGTTGGACCAAATAACACGCATGTGTGGGGGAATCTTTACCTTTTTACTCCCATTTCATTTATGATTACTGTCTAAGTCATGTTTTTCACACTTTTAAATTCTTATGTGCATGCTTTCTCTCTCTCTTTCACATACACTCACACTTATATAAAAAATGAGAAATGTATGTTTTATTTCTTATTTGTTAAAAAAAGGAGGAATTTGTCTCTCCATTCTATCCTTATTTTAATGTCCCCGATCTTTGCTTTAATTTAATACTTACTATTGCTGTGACTAGAATAAAATTAGAGAAACCTCTGTGTGGGCCACCTTAAGGTCTCAGAGAAGAGGAAGGGTATAAATGCAAATAAATAAAAGCAAAAAAATCAGCACATAAACATAAATTATCTTTCTTAATTATGTATGTTTTCATTTTTTATACCTTAGCTTATGTGACAGCACCATTCCATTTCAGATTTATCAATGTACTTATTTATTTAGTTTTTAGATTGGGAGACAATAATTACTTGAGGCGCTTAGCATTACATTTAATCATCCCTGTATTTTAAAACTGGAATGTATTCTTAAAGAAATCTTATCCATTTTACATTTTTCAACTTTATAGGTGCTTTTAATTTGATTGATTTGCAATTAATCTTATAAAAACCCAGTTTATTTTTGAATACATTTTTTAAAAAATGCAATAATTATGTTTAGAATGTATATATTTCTGTTTCTCCAAAAGGCATATGGCAACATTCTCCATTCCATTTAGTTCAATGTATTCATTCTATGAGTTAGATTCAGGAAAAGGAAATTGTTCAATGTTATTATATTATGAGAAATATAACTAAATTGCTATGCTGAAAATGCTTTTTGCATTTTTCAACAATTCTCAATTAATTTTATAGAGAAGAATTTTTTCACTTTTTTCAAAACAAGAAAGAAAATACATGAGTGGATAAGCAAGATTTTGGTGTCCTAATCCTGTAATTCATTGTAATTCAAGCAATACACACATTTTCATTTAAATCCCAAAAGACATTATTATGAGAAAATGCTTTCAGTTCAGCAACAGTGGAGGGGCAGGAGACACAGCAACAGCAATTTTCAGTACACCCATTTCTCCCCCAACAACATGCTAAAAAATTGAAATGGAATTTGGTAGGAATGTACACACACACTGACAATAAAGTAAAAAAAAGCAATATTATAGGCAAACTTTTGTGAATATACAGACATAATAATACACACCCACATACAAATTAATTTTTTGGTACTTGATCATGGGTGTCCCAAATGCAATTCACAACACCATTTTAAACTCTCACATGGCTTTTACTTTTAATTTTTGTTTTGCTTGCTTGAATAGATAACTTGATATCAGCCTTGATTATATTGGTTAAAAAGTATAGCAATTTCTAGTTAGAATTTATTCCCAACCTATCTTTAAATTAAACTTTGGTAAAGCATCACTCAATCTAAGACTAGTCAAATGTATGTGTAAGAAGTAATTATAGGTCTTGAGCTATTTTTCTGTCCCAATGCAATAAAAGTAAAGCATGAGCAATGAAGAACTATTTTTAAAATGTCAAATAAAGTAATATTCTTTCTTCCCACAAACATACTCCAGAAATGAGACTACATATCCATTGGACAAGTTTGTATGTCATGTACTTGATCCATCAAAAATAATCTGTCATACAATTTCAAATTGTAGATAATAGGTTCACTGTTAATACTTTCTTCCATTTTCCCTCTGTGTGACACAGACTCCTGAAGTGTAAGCTTGATGAATTTATCAGGCCTTGCTAAATATAGATGAGCTTAATCTGCAACTCAAAAAGATTTTGCAAACATCTGCATAGTAAGGTGATTACCCTCCTCCTGGTAAACTAAATTAGATTTCTCTCCCTTCTAATGAATATACATATGCTATTACTAAGCCTATTTGAATTCCCTATCTTTACACTAATTCTTTTCTCTTTGATTCCAATATGCCTCTTCCAGTCATTCACTAATGGTTGCAGTTGAACAGAAAAATGCAGAATATGCAGTCTAGCACTATTATTTAATGAGAAAGGTGACATCCCTTCATAAAAAGAAAAGTTGGGTTAAGATCTCTCTGGAAAAAAATATTGGGGTGAAATTTGGTATTTCAAAACATATATAATTATATGTTTTGGGGTATGTTTGATAGGAGTTTATAAATCAGAAAGCAAAGTGATCCAGCTTGCCTATTTAATTCAGATTTTCAGTCCAGTTTGAATCAGTGTTCAAAATTATTTTATATTCCATGTGATCAAACTTCTGAATTGACTCTCCAAATCTGGTAGATTTGATTAGTGAATCAATTGAATTCAGAAAACTCTGAAAACAATAACTTCTACTTTATTTTGAAACTTCTATTTAATTTGAAAATCCATAGATATTGTATTATATGCATTGTGGTATATAGGAAACCTGTTTATAGTCTATTTTAAGCTATTTAATTAAAATTTGTTGTTTTGTTTAAATATTAAAATGATTATGTTATTTATTTTCTTACATTATTTCTCATCTTAGTGCCTCTCTGTTTTTTTGGGGGGGCATATTTTTTGGTTTTTCCTGCAAAAATAAACTGTATTCCTATAAACTCAAAGATAAAATTGGTTTTGCTGCCATCAACAAGCCTTTTCTAGAAGCATGTATTTCTTCTTTGATTCTCCCTTTATGACTGTTTTGTTGAATGCTATTATACAGAACAGCCTTATTTCGTTTGCTTTCTATTCTACTGCTTCTTTGAGCACATCATATTTGTAAATTCTTCAAGGCAGATGTGGAAAGTGATATTAGCTTGTCTTGTGGGGATCAAAGTAAAAAGCTTTATTGCTCTAACTATTAAACTGCTATCTTTATTTGTTCTACTAAAAGCTCTATGTAAAAGTTCTGCATCACCTTCTCTGAGTGTCTATTGATCACAGGTAATTTGCTCTGCATTTAAAGTGGAACAGTGCAACCATGTTATTGCTAAGTAATGTGCAGAAATTGATTGACACCGTTTATTGTGGGATAAGATTCTTACTTTCAGAACCTTCTAGATAATGTGGTAATTGGGAAGACTCAGATTAGAAAGTCACAAATCAGTCAAGAAATTTTGATTATATCATAAAGGGAGAAGCAGTAATGATACAAAAACTCCATCAGAAGCCATAATGAAGAGTCAGCAATAAATATTTCATTTTGCTCCTCACACTAGGTTCTGTATATCCATCTGGTGGCAAATTAAAATTGGGGGGAAACATGGCATATCTGAAAAAGAGCATTCAAATAATATTTAAAATGCAATGATGATAACATTCTTTTAAAATAACATAGCATGCTACATTCTTAAACCACATATATAATTGATATAATTTCCTAATGGGAGTGATCAGTAAGAGACAGGGGAGATTATATGTGGTCATCTTATATGTAGTCAGAGTTGGAGTGGCATAGTGGTTAGAATGCTGCATTGCTGGCTAACTCACTGCTCACTGCCAGCAGTTTGATTCTGACCAGCTCAAGGTTGACTCAGCTTTCCATCCTGCTGAGGTGTGTTCGGGTCTTTTCCCATGTAGGATTAAAGTATCTTGGTGAGATTGCAGCGAGGTCTCACTCGCCATCTCCAGGCTGGTGCTTTTGGCTTCATGCTAGTGTGCCAAAAGCATCAGACTGAAGATGGTGAGTGAGACCTTGCCTAAACATTGCCAAGATACTCTCAATCCTATGCGAGAAAAGACCCGAGCTCACCTTGACCTACATACCTGTACTAGTGAAAATCTATGAAAACATATATACTGTGTAGAAGAAGCCAAAAGCATCAGCCTGAAGATGGCAAGTGACACCTGGCTGAAACGTCGCCAAGAGACTTTTCACTCTACACAGGAAAAGACCAGAATATATATATACCTGCATATATATATGCCAGCACAAAAATATATAACACAATATATTTCCCTTTCTCGATCCTTCAATTTAATCTTCATGAATCATCAGGTAGAAAGCTAGTACTTTTATGTTGTCTTTTTATTATATTGTGTTATATATTTTTGTGCTGGCACATAAATAAATTCAAGGAAGACTAGGATAGCTCTATTACGAGCTTATTAGCTCTCATCAGTTAGCCACATCCTTGTTTTACTGGGAATTGAACACTGGAAGTCTGGCAATATATATATCTTGGCGACATTTCGGTAAGGTCTCACTTGGCTTCTTGTTAGTCAGACTAGCAGTCTGGCAAGCCAAATCCCCCATTTTTTCTTGTCTCCTGCAGCATTTTCAATTTTATTGCCTTGCATATGAATTTTAGTGTTAGTAAATTCAGATTCTCAAAAAATTTCCTCTCTAATTTAATCGATATCATTTGAAATAAGAAAAGTATCTTAGGTAATATTTATTGTGGCAATCTTTCCCGTCATTGATAAACCTAAATTTTTCTTTTTTTCTAAATCTGAATTTATCTGATTAAATAACTTACTACAGTTATCTTCTTTTAATGTTTAACACCTGGCTATATAAATCCCTAGACATTTCACCTTTTTTACTATCTGTAATTCTATCTGTTTTTGCAATTGTATTTTTTTGTTTTTCTGTCAGGTTTTTAACTATTATCTTTGTTTTTTCTTTATTTAATTTTAATTCTGCTACTTCTCCATATTCTTCTATTTTTCTATTAATTTTGGGATTGTCTCTATCAGTTCTTTTAGAATAAATATCAAATCATCTGCAAATGCTTGCAGTTTATATATTTTTCCCTTTGTTGTCAATTCTTTAAAAAAGAGATTTATTTCTTTTTTTGCTAATTCTATAAAAAAATTTAAATCAGTTTAATCTATCAATTTTCTTCTTGTTTTTTGTAATCCTTTCAAAGTTATTTTTACTGAATTGTGATCCGCCCACATTCCTGCTTCAATATTAATCTTTAGTGTCTATATGGTTTGTGTTTTTATATGCCTGTAAACTGCCCTGGGTCCTTCGGGAGAAGGGCGGGATATAAATAAAATTATTATTATTATTATTAATCTCTTTTACATTGGTTTTTAGTTCTGGTGTCATCCAAATCATGTCTTTTTTTGACAATGATTTGTGACTGAATAGAATGTGTACTGTTGTTTAGTTTGGTTTATTTCTCTCCAAACATCTTGAACTCCTATTTCTTCCCTCATATTGAAAAAGTTTTTGACAATCTTCTTCCCTTATTTCTTGTCTTGTTACTTTTACAGTCTACAATTCCTTCTAAAATTGCATTGAAGTCTCCTATTATGCATATATTTTGATAATCAAATGGAATCTAATAAATGGAATGGAATGGAAGAGATAAAAAGGCAAAATGAACACCAACAACAAATGAACATTAAAAATGAACAAAAAATTAAAATATTAGAAAAAAATCAGAGGAATCTGATAAGGGTGGAAGAATTGATACAAAAAATACAAAACTAGAACAAACCAACCAGGAATTATTAGAAGGAGCGATGGCAATGTTGAAGAAGTAAAGGGCTAAATATTATTTATGTTTTCAAAATTTAGAAGAAGAGAAAGAAGAGGATTTAATAGAAACAGTGACAAATTTTTTGGTTGAAAACCTAGAGATAGAAGCTGAGGAAATGTGAGAAGAGATGGATGAAATCTACTGACTAAATACTACCCTGTTTCTCCAAAAGTAAGACATCCTCCAAAAATAAGACCTACTTACAGTTTTGCCTCTCACTGAACTATAAGGCATTCTGGATGGCCTTGGTGGAAAAATAAGACATTCCCTGAAAATAAGACCTAGGGCATCTTTGGGTGCAAAAATTAATATAAGACAGTGTCTT
>JANHFO010000381.1:78168-88179 GCA_032468095.1 Pareas carinatus
GGTTGTGCCGACCATCCCGGAAAGTCTGAACCCAATTGGTTCAGTACTTTCCGGGATTACCTACCAGACACAAACGCACCTAATTTTTTATATATATAGATATATTTCAGAGATATATTGAGAAGCTAAGCCCATTTCATTTTGCATAAAGGTATTTTTCACATAGCAATTAAACTAGAAGAAATAAAGAAAAATGCTGGCAAATTGCAATTTACAGATATTCCACAAGATATAATTTATATTCTGATTTAAGTTATCTGCACCTATAATCTGAACAAGATCCCTTCCAGCAATGTGTTTTAATGGAAAAGAAAATATAATAACAAAATTTGCTGACCTTAATTTGCTGAATTTAGCTCAGAATGTGCTGATCTATGATTTCTTTAGAATTGATGGCATCCTAAAGCCTGAATTTTGATTACATACTGTAATCATAGCAAGCAACAGTACTGATATTCTGAATCCAAAACTTATCCAGCCTCAGTTGGCCAAAGAAATTCTGTTGACATGCACAATGACAATCAATTAAAAGAGAGTGCCTTCATAATTAGTCACTAAACTAAACAGACTAAATATGCAATTAATTTGGTCATAGTTTACTCTAGAGCCTTATCATACTAAGCTATGTGCCAACCACTCAGAGCTTTGTTCCCACAAATATCTAACTAAACTTCATCTCCATTTGATTCTTACTGACTTTGCAATTCCTGAAGACCATCTAGCAATATTTTTACAGAGAAGATAAAAAGCTGCCTCAAATTTGGGGAAACCACACAGTTTTTGGACAAAGCTCACTTTTGTCAAATGCACCCACAAATATCTTGCACTCTACAGCTGATCTCATAGATCAAATTAACTTCTGAAATAAATTGAAACTTTCTTTTAATTGATTATCCCTATCCAGTTTTTAAAATCTCTGAGACTATTATCATGCGAATCATTTGTAGACTTTGAAACAGAAGTGAACTACATCTCATTTAAGGCTCAATTACTCAACCATTTGCATCCAATCAAAAAATTCTCCATATTAGAAGCCATTGATAATGTTTTTCCCTAAATAAGGGTTGCTCTTATACTTTTTAAATTGTTTATTATTGAAAAAAAGAAGATATAGATAATTACTATAACTAGAGCACAGTTTAAAGCATTTAAAGCTATTTTCATATAAATCCCATACTCTATAAAGCTTATTTTTAATCAATCTTCAATAGAAAATAATATATGTAGTTCAGGGTTTAACTTTGCAGACCTTGATGCTCTTTGAACTTGTTTGCTTGCAGATTTTTCATGACCCTACTAGGTAACATTATTAGTGCAAATAAATGTACAGTTTGTTCCCTGCTTATATACAGTAGCCTGCCTTGCTAGTATAGGTGGGAGTGTGGATTTACTCTTGATATTGCTTAATTAAAATATTGTTTTCTGCTTTATTGTTTGTCTGGTGTTGATCTAAATGTTGGTTGCTGTAGAAAATGTGTCTTTTTGTTTCCTTCCCAGCTTTTTCACTGTCTTCTTTGAATTGTATGCAAATGTGGTTTATCTCTATGTACCTATTGATGGCTGATTTGTCTGAATGACAAGCTTCCAGGCTAATGATTTTCCAGATAAAATTATGCTTGTGTCTGTTCATGTGTTGGTAGATTAAAGTGTTCTCGTTGTGTGTTTTGACTGCCTGTCTATCTTGCATACTGACTATTACAATACTTACACTGTATATTATATATAACTCCTGTTTTTTTTTAAACCCTTGTGTCACTAGACCTTTTGGATGTTTTTGAAAGTTTTGTTGGCTTGTGTACTGTACATGTCACTATAATATGTTGGTTGTTTCTTATGTATGTCAATGTTATCCTTTTCATGCCTTGTTTTGGTTGTGCTCTGGTAGGTCAACTGGTCAGGTATTTTTTTTATAAAGACATACATATATGCATACATACATGCATACATACATGCATACATACATGCATGCATACATACATACATACATACATACATACATACATACATACATAATGTAGGTGTGGAGGAGACCTGATCTGAACTAGGAGCAAAGCAAAAATGTGTATATAATGAATTAGCCATCCTACTTTCGGTTCATTGTCAAGAAGGAACCTAACTGATTCTTGGTAATAGTCTTTAACCATTATGATCACTCACAGTCAGCCAGATGTTCAGACTGGATTTACCATTTTTATCTGAGTCCTTCCTGCTGAATGGTTATAAAGACATTGTTACAGGATGTAAGTGTTTCTGAGTAAAACTGCCTTTTGCAATTGACTGATGGTGATTTTGTCAGTGCTGATGGTGTTCAAGTGGTGCTCCAGATATTTTGGGATTACACCCAAGGCACTTAATAGATAGTATAATTCACAAATTCATTACGTTTTATAAAATCTCTCCATCCACACACCATGGCACCAACTTTTCTTTGTGCCTTTAACTGACAACTCATAAATGATGGAGGAGGTTTGGTCAGAAGTTCAGAAAAATGGAATTCCGCTTGGTCCCTGCATCCTGAATGAGAAGGTGTTGTGAGATGTCAAGTTCTGCTTGTGCCATGACAGGTAAATGCCATTATGGGAATGATCTATAGGTTGGGGAGAGGTAGTGCTGCCGTCCAGTTCCAGTAACATCATAGCACAAAACAGAAATGTATGTGTGGGTTTCTAATTGGATTAAAAACATCATTTATGACAAAAGATGGAGTCTGAGTAAAGCAGCTAACATTCATAAATCAAAGCTCTTATACAGGATACACTGATTTCCATACAATTAAACCATAACCTCATATTAAAGAACTGCCTCTATCACACCTCACTGTTGAAAATTGATTTGCTCCACAGCCTGCCTCCAACCTATTTTAACTTATTGTACTACCCTTTCCATTCATCAGTCAGAGAGTCATATCTTACCTCTATATAAGACCAACTCATTTAGCATCATTCTCTGCCTTGCACTGACTCAAGGGGCAACCTTAATTAAGCAACTTACTCTTTTAAAAGCAAGAGAACCAAAACTCAAGGAGACCTGCTTTTTAGAAAACTTTCTTGCTAAGTGCATTATACTATCTATTCTTTTCAAGTGTTGCACAAAATATACACTTCAGTTGCCAACACAGTTTTAGTTAAAATGCTTAGATCTCACAAGAGTAAAACCTATTTGTATTTTTCTCCCTAAACCCTTTCCCTTGTGCTGAAAGGATTATTCCATGAATCTGTTATTTGATTTATAAAATGTGCTTTTCCACTTCTTTATTGCTAAAGTCTTAATATTTCTCTGGGAAGTGGACTGTGAGTAGTGACTTATTTTGTATAGCTGTTTGCTTTTGTTTTTAGTTTTAGCTTTACTGAAGAATTCTTATGGAATAAATCTGTCTGAACACTTTTAAAAATTGCCTGGAAATCTGCTGAATCTATTGGCAGCGGAGATTGCTTAAAACTGCAAAAACAACTTGTTTAGATCTGTTTAGTCGGGAAAGTATCCCATCAACTGATTTAATCTCTTAAATGGGAGACATAAAGTTGGACCATGCTGAGGTGGAAAAGGTATCCCAGCTTGGCAGTATGGAATTAGTAGGATCAATAAATAAGAATTCCAAGGGCCACATGTGAGCTTTTTTGGATTTACATAACTTTAACAGAATAAATCTGAGGAATTCTTCATTCACTGTAAAAAAAATTGCCTCATGGATTCATCCAAATATATATTTTATCTGCTTCCAAACTCCAGCTGACAAATAGTCAAGAAGCTAATGTGTATCATGGGTTTTTTTTTTAAAAAAAGTGATAAAAGTTCATGCTGATAGATAATGCAAACCATTTTTAATGGAGAATCTTCTATGTGGTTAGAAAACAAGGAAACATAAAATGTGGCCCCACAACTCTGTATACATCTGTTCAGCTAAGTTGTAGACATAGCACATCATCTTAGAGCCGGTTCCTCAATATCCAGTCTGTGGACCTGCACCGGCAAGCCAGTAACTGGGCTGCACAGACAAGTGAAACCCCATACATGGAATGTAGGCAGCATGCAAAACCATGCTCCCTCCAAGCCACAGAAAAACCTTTCTCCATGGAACCAGTCCCTGATGCCCAAAAGGTTGAGGGCTGCTGTCTTAGAACATTTGGGCAATTTCACTGCAGTTGCAACTAACCATCTGGAGTCATGAGGAATTATTTCAACAGTTGAATTAAAAAGCAAAACTTGCCGATTTAAAAATAGCATTGATATCTGTATACTTATAGGCTACTAATTATCAATTTTGTCATGTTCTTTTCAGTTCACAGGTGGTGTTTGATTCAGTTGTCAGGGTGTTGTAAAGAGGACAAAAACTAATATTGGCAACTGCTGTTGCTTTTTTCTTTCCACCTTGTGCTCTTTCCAAAGGTTGAAGAGGTAAAGACTGCGGAAAATGTCAAACAATGAGAAAAATCACCTTCCCTTCTTTTGTATCTAGAGGAGTTTCCACTAGATCAAAGCACCATCTGTCACCGACAAAACAGACAGTTACACGTCAGATATCTGATGCTTTTTTAAAAAAACTATTCAAAAATACAGGAAAAAGGAAACAAAGAACATCGTTTATTTATCAGGATAAATGAAATTAAATTGTTTGCCATTTCCTGTGTCAAGGCAGATTTCCTCACAAATTCACATTTACACAGACCTGACAGCCCAAAGCAACAGCATTGTTGCAGCTGACAAGGAGAGAAAGAAAAAGATGCTGTGAGATGCATCAGAGCATTGGAAATGTATGAGACAGCCTTACTACAGCAAACAATGGCTATCAGCCGTTCCCTGCCCTCTGGAGAGAATGCAGTATACAAAAATGAGTTTTTCTAGTCAGATTTTCTTTTAACATTTGCTGGAAATGAAAGTGCTCACATCTGCTCAGTCCCACAGCAAGTTTCTCTGTGGCACTCAAGTACTTTGTGGGTTATGAACCAAACTCAAGTTTTCCCACAGGAAGAGACAATTACTAGATTCCCAAAGTTTAAATTGTCAGTATATGAACAGTTTCAATCTGGGTATCTTCTATGATTGTTCAAAACAACTACAGTTAAGCTTTGATCATTCATTTTAGTGAGAAATCATTGTTGAGGCAAGAATTCAGCAAACACTGAAATTAAATTCCATTCATTTCCAAAGTAATTGATTAAAAAGAAAGGTGAATAAATGACTGTGCCAGTTTTAAGGCATGACCTACAACATAATTATTTTAAATATAGCAGGAGCGCAAATAACACCCTATATTTTGAAAACCTTAGCAATGAAATCTGAAAACCAATTTAAATGACAACAAAGACATGGTAGGTCCAACTGTGATTTATATGAATATTGAGCAACTGTATAATACATTTTTTAAAAAATCTATTTGAATAGAAGCATCCCTTCAGGACTCTGCCTGAATCTTTTACTTCAATGTTATGTGATTTTTTTTCTTTCATAAGTTAAAAAAGAAAACCGAGATTGGAACTTTATATATTTAGGATCTTTACTTTAAAAGCAAGCTAGGTTTTCTGATTGCATTCAAGCATGTAGAGATATTTCATCAAAGTAAAAGTTTTCCAGCTATGCAAACTTTTAGTATATCTCCTGTTCTGCAAGCTTTTAATTTCAAGCACTTCTATACTATCATCTCCTATTGTATGAATGTCATCATATATGAAGACTTTGACATATACTGTGGATTTACTACTGCAGAGTTTTAAAGGAGAAGGAAGGAAGGAAGGAAGGAAGGAAGGAAGGAAGGAAGGAAGGAAGGAAGGAAGGAAGGAAGGAAGGAAGGAAGGACTATTCTATTTTGGACAATTGCAGAATAGTGTGAAAGGAACAAATGTTTTATATCTGGAAGAAACTTGGATTCTTGTCCAAACTTAAATGTTAACCATATGCAACTTTGTATATATATACAAATAGAATTGAATAGAATGAATTCAGAACTGTCTAAAGATATCCATCTTTGTCTCAATTAGTAGTTTGGCTGAATCCTATGCACATCCAGAAAGGAAGGAAGGGACAATGGGAGAAGAAAGTTTCTTCCAAACTTTGGTTCAATTAAGTCAACAACCTGGTCCTATCATCTCAAAGAAAACTAAATATCTCTTCTATTGGACGTTGAGGAATGAGGAAATCAACAGGATAATCTCCCCCTGGCCTGTTATGCCTGCCATTCCCTTTAGCTATCTTTCCTGCAGGTAGGCAGAACAATTTTTGCTTTGCAATCTGCTCTGGATCTGGAATTAGAATACACACAGTAAGGAAAATCAGAATGCATAGAAGCTCGACTAATTCATATACAGCCAAACTATTATTTGGTTTTATGTTTGAATAAAAACATAATCACTTTTTCTGTTTGGAATGGGTGTATTATACTACCTAAATAGAATATATTTTAAGAAAAAAAAGAATAATCTTATATAAGTATAAAATCTTTTATATATAACCTTATATATAAAATCTCACAATGAGTATTTTTAGTTTGATTATTAATAAGAACTATTTAATATGAAAGAGAAAAAGTTCTGTTATACATAAACTTGCATAATAATATGATTGCTTTAAAAAGAGATGGGAGAAGAGATTAAAATAGTTTTCTCATTCTGCAATATTTTAATCTTTATTTTCCCCTTCAGAAACATCTTTTGGTTTTGTTTTTCTTACAAATTGATACATTCCTCATTTGAATGCAAATCATTGCGCTAACAATTTGCTGTGATGTTTGTTTGCTTCTTTGAGAAACAAAAAGACTTCATTTTTCCTAATTCTGTAACTCTTAAAAATGTATTAACAATTTAGTATTTGCCCAGAACAGAATGAGAACAGAGTTTTTAGTTTTACTATTATGAAATGCATGGATGTCTTTGCTATGGTTGTGTTCCACCATGCATATCGAGAATCTCCATAAAAAAACAATGCTATGAATATGAATGGGGGAAAAAATAGAAGACAGAGCTACTATCTGCAGGTGGGAACAACAGGATGTGATATACATTAGGCCACAGCTGTAGATGAAGAGTTAGGAACTGCTGTTGAGAAATTGCTAATCAGATGTTTTGTTGTGAAATACATTATTTGAAATAATAGTAATAAAAAAGGTTAATTAAAGTGAGAGAAAGAGACACACAGCTCTGGATGGATTTTTGGAAATTTAAGGTAAAATTGATAGGTAGATAAATTCAGTATATTTAAAGAAGCATGGATTCATGTGCTTCTTAGATAGGAAGTTACCTTTGGATGATATCAGAATTTCAAAACGAATGTATGAATGGGATGAGATAAGAGACAAGAATGCTATCTTGAAAAATGCTAAAGTAGTGTCCCACTCATAAATTTAGAGAGGGGGGGATGGAGAGAGGGAGAGGGAGACGGAGAGGGAGACGGAGGGAGAGATTGATAAATACATTATCTCCAAAAGCATCCTTCTGAAAATATATAGGTCTTTAAAAAGCAGCAAACATAGTTTGAGAAGCATTTGACGTGGTTGTAGGAGTATAACTGATTAATGGTATTATATTTTCTTCAATTATAATTGTTATCTTATGTTTCATCGTTCAATTGTCTTATTATTGGATTTTTTACATGGAGCAGTACAAAATAGTTCCCAGGTTGATTGTGTAAGGAAAACTTGGAGAAGAAAGCTCTCTGTGGAAGAAAGAAAGTAGAATAAAGGAAAAATAAAGGAAAAATTAATCTTAACAACTTTTTGGAGAAAATTGAGACTATATCTTCATATCAATAACGTCCAGAGCTTTGTTAATCTCACCAAAATGTGGATGCAGTCCTTAGAGACCTTTAAATTTTTTTGGAAATTTCCATGTTTAATATGAAAATAGATCACTCT
Organism: Pareas carinatus; assembly: GCA_032468095.1. NCBI lineage: Eukaryota > Metazoa > Chordata > Lepidosauria > Squamata > Pareidae > Pareas > Pareas carinatus. The sequence continues at coordinate 86,012 of JANHFO010000381.1, forward strand.
TAAAATATATATCCTCATACAAGTACCTTTAAAGGTAAACAGGAAATGCAAATACTATCCTGACCCTCTGACAGGCCAGCAACTGGAAGATCATATATCCACACTTTCATGTATACGCCCAATAAAATTTTACCCTAGTTTTATTATCATGAGAGTTGACAGTTTAAAATGATGGACGTAGATCTTCAGGGCTAGAAAGCGGAAAAGTAAAGTCTTGGAGGAAATGCTTTTTCTCCCCTTACTATTGCATTTCAGCCCTTCCAGCCCCCCAAAATAATAACTTCCACCCAAAAATAATAAAAAAGACTGTGACAGCGAAGGCTCCGGAGGCAGCAATGACATCAGCAACCCCTTCTGGCTCCAACCTTCATAGAGGTGGCGGCTCCTGCTTCTGCAACAGCTTCAATCTCATCGTCGAAAAAGGAGGTAGTGATTGTCAACAGAGGCGGTGACGATTCCAGCATCAGCATCCCCAAAGCACTCGGTGGTCAGTGGTGGCCAAAGCAGCCGAGGAACCGTTGTGATTTTTGGTTACTCAGGAGAAGAAATGGCAGAGCCTAAAGCACTGGTGTGTTGCTTGAGCCAAGTGAAAGAGTGGAGCTGAGTGAAAGAGCGGCAGAATAGCGAAGCATCAGCAGCATTTGTCTGCAACAAATTTGCCCCTAAATTAAATTGGTAATAAATTGGTCCAGATTTGATCCAAATTTAATCCAGAGGCAAAAAGAGAGGCAACTAACTGTAATTTAGACAGTTAAACAGAGAGACAGCTAACTGAAACTCAGGTAGTGAAATAGAGAAGCAACCTACTGACAAAAGTTATGCCTTCAAAAAAGACAACCCGAAGCACAAAAGAGCATGATTTCTAATAATGATCCAAATGATCATTACTGATGCTATATATATTCAGAAAATATCAAAGAGAATGAAAATACAATGAAGTGCATTCATCAAAATTGTTTGGCTTTAAAGAAAAGCCTAAACCATCTCATACAATTTATCTGTACATCATGCAAACCAAGTCTTGACAAATTCACCACTCTATCTGAAAGGGCAAACACCACTGAATCTAAACTAGTAGCACAAGTAACAGCCCTTGAAAATATAATCCAGCAATCTGGTGCCTCAACCCAAATGAATACCCAAGCTCAAGAACCAAAACCACACAAAGCCCTACATCCAATCCCATTAATAATGACAACCTAGAAAACAATATCTCCATCCTCATCAAAGATTCTATTGAGCATGAACAGAAGCATCCTAATGCCATCTTATTTGAATTTGAAGATACAAATGATCCAGATGACATCACAAATGATCCAGATGGTCCACAACATCATCAGTAACTCTCAGTCATCAACCATAACTCCAGGAGAAATTATCGATGTTACCCATGATGGCCCTGAGTTCAAAAACAGTGATGGATCAATAGTCCCACGTTTCTGCAGAATTGTCTGTAAGAATGAAGTCAGCAAATGCAAATTCATATATACAATAAACTCACCTACAAAAATCGTACCAACCATAAGAAACCTCGCTCATGGCCTGACCTATCAATATTACAATGTGCCCATGCTAGAGAGCTTTGTTCAGAACTCAAAAGACGACAAGATCAAGGTGAGACCAACCTGTGCATCGACTACCATGCTGCCTGTATCAAACACAAATCCAACTTCACACGTGCAACCAACAAACTCCCCAACGTCACCCAAAACTATGCACTCATGCCCACAATGTTTTTGAGGTCAACCACTACAGACATAAAATGTAAATTACTAAACACAAGAAGCCTCGTAAATAAAATGTCTGAATTCCTGCTTCTACTAAATATAGCTCTTTTTGATCTAACATTTGTCTGCGAGGCATGGTTGAATACATCTTTTCCAGACTATTACCACAGTACATGACTATCATGTTTTCAGATCTGACCATGAAAACTGTAGAGGAGGAGATGTTGCCATTTTCTATAAAAAAGCCCTAGACTTAAAAAGAATCAAAGTTACTCAGAAATTTGATCTTCCTGAAACCATCATCTGTGATCTAACCATAAATAGCAAACTTTGCTTCTTACTATGTTACAGAGCCCCTGACTACGACCTCGATCATACAAACAAGCTAACTGAACTACTAAAGTGGGCAGCCTCCTGCTCACACCCAATTATTTTTCTTGG
>JANHFO010000381.1:110342-121938 GCA_032468095.1 Pareas carinatus
TTTTCTGTACACCACCCTGAGTCCTTCGGGAGAAGGGCGGTATATAAATCTAAATAAATAAATAAATAAATAAATATCCCCCCCAAGGAACCGACCCAACTGAAAACCCTGGGGGTCAGGCCAGCCTAGCCTGGATAAAAAGATGGGTCTTAAGGGTGCAGCAGAAGGCCTGGAGATCAGGTATCATGCGAATTTTCTGAGGGAGCTCATTCCATAGAGTTGGCACTGCCACAGAGAAGGCTCTACCCCTGGGGGCCACCAGCCGACATTGTATGGCTGATGGCACCTGGACGAGACCCATCCTGGGGAGCGCATCGGTCTGTGAGAGGTGATAGCCAGCAACAGGCGTTCCTGCAGATACCCAGGCCCTATGCCATGGAGCGCTTTGAAGAATGTAATTAATACCTTGAAGCGCACCCGGAAGGCCACAGGAAGCCAGTACAGCTTGTGCAGGAGGGGGCCACGGACCCCCATAACCCCCCGCATGGCCGCATTCTGGACTAACTGCAGCCTCCGGATGGGGAGCCCCATGTAGAGAGGGTTGCAATAATCCAGATGGGAGACGACGAGCACCTGAGTGACTGTGCAAAGGGCATCCCGATCCAGAAAGGGGCGCAACTGGTGTACCAGGTGAACCTGGTAAAAAAAATCCTTGGCCACGGCCGTCAAGTGACCTTCCAGCAACAGCGATTTACACTATAAATGTTATATTTATTTTCTAAACATCTTTATAAGATTCTAAAAGCTGTCACTGTGGTACAAGCATCCGCAACATTATTATTTTTTTGTAAATAGATTTTACTATTTTCATATATGAACAAAAAACAATATTTCTATCAACATCAGCCAGCTGGACATACAATTCAAATTTGTTTCATCAATAATTATCATATTCATTAATATTATTTCACACCTACTTCTTCTCTCACTTATTCAACCATCTATCCAACTTTTTTCATTTTTCTAAAATTTCCACTTAATTTCATATTTTATATAACATTATAAATAGATCATCACAGAAATAACAAAATAATTTTAAACATTTCAAGTCATTTAACCAATATTGTATTCATATAACATTGTCCAAAATATCAATTTTGACTCCTTATCTTATCAATCTTTCAATTTTAGCTCATGGTCATTTAGGCTCCTATTCTGATTTCCTGGTAAAATTATAGAATTAAAATACCTTTATTTAAAATTATTTATCCAGGTTTTTTTTGTCTTATAAAACCTCCTACTAAAATCCATACATAATAACACATTTACAAAATAACAGGTTTATCAATTTTTCATTGACATTTGTATCCATTTTGAAGTTTTCATATTACAATTTTATCTTAAACCTCCCATTATCTTATAACCTATTTTTAAATTTCTTAATCATTACAACCATTATGTAACAATTTTTAATTTTATATGGATTCAATTTTTTTTAGCTTGATATCTCAAATGAGACATTAAGGTTCTAAAACTTACATACTACTCAGTATCAAGAAAAGAAAAGAAAAGAAGAGAAGAGAAAAGAGGGAAAAAAGAGAAAGAGAAAAAGAGAAAAAGAAGAAAAGAAAGGGAAATTCTCTTCTATATAACATTTTAATTCATATATTTTATCATTAATTACAACAGTTTTAAATTCCATATTTAATTCTTCATATTCATGATCCCCTCATTTAAAGTATTCAGCTTATATCAATATCCATAATTTTAACCTTTTAATTAAAACTTTACCCATTTTGTTATTTATACATTAATTGTGTTTTCCTTTTACCCAGTACTTATTTTAAATCATTATTCCATATCAACAACAAAGACAACAACAAGAAATTTTAAAATAAAGCTCCATTCTGTATATCATTTTAGTTCAAATACCTAATCAATCATAGAACAAAGCTTTAAGTTTCAAATTCAATTCTTCATTTCACAATATTTTTATCTGTCCAATTTTTTCCCATAATTTCTACATTTGTGTCTTTTGTCTATATTTCTGAAATTATTCCATTCCTTTCTGCTTGTTTCTCTCCAAATTTCCTCAGATTCTCTACTCACTTTCCTCCAAATTTCCTCAAGTTTCTCCATTGATGTCTTACATTTCTTTAAGACTGTTTTCTGGATTGGTTTTTCCTGTTTGCCTCTTGAATTTTTCGTGGGGGTATATTTAAAAGTCTTACAGTTTCCTTTGAACCTCTTTTTGTCTGTTAGCTTATAGTTTAATTTTTCTTTCTTAAGTATAATCCTCTTTACAGAAACTTGTAGCCTTTTTTTCTTGCTTCCAGTTTATTAATATGGTTGTTATTCATACTATAATCCTTTGTCTTTGTTTTTCCTTTACTTGAATTTTTTTCCTTTGGATCTTTTATATGCATTTCCATAAATTCAACTAAAAATGTCATTATCATTTCATCCCTACATTTTAATATTTGTGGAATTATTTTTTTATAGTTTTTCCTCTATTTTTACTTAGCAACAAGTTAACTTTTTAAAATTTCTTTTAATCAGGTAGCATAAACTTTTGGTGTAGGAGTTAAACTCACCCAGCTGGTTAAATGTTGATTGAAGGCTTTTTGTGGCTTGCTTCCAAGCCACTTCTATTTTTGCTTCTGGCTCATCTGCGGCTAAACACTGTGAGCCCGCAGCACAGCCAGGCAGAACCTTTGAGGAATTTTTTTCCCAATCCCAGAATGGTCGCCACCTTCCCCGGGACTGTGGAACGTTCCTCCATTCATTGCCTCTCCGGAGCAACTTAGGTTCGGAGTGGACCTGTCTACCTGCTGTCAGGCAGTTCAACTCGGGAGCCTCCTGAATCTGCTGCCTCATTGTTGCGTTGTCCACTGGAAGTCCGCCTCTGCAACATTTCTATTGTTGACATGGTGGCACAGTGGTTAGAATGGAGTATTGCAGGCTAACTGCTGACTGCCAGCAGTTCGATCCTGACTGACTCAAGGTTGACTCAGCCTTCCATTCTTCTGAAGTTGGTAAAATGAGGACTCAGATTTTTAAAACCACTTAGAGAGAGCTGTAAAGCACTATGAAGAGGTATATACTGTAAGTCTATTGCTATTGGCTTATAGAATAATGGAAACAATGGTCAGTGTATCATCTTTCTATCTTTCTATCTTGAAAACTGTCACCACTATCTTCTGCCGTTCACCTGATTTTTTCCCATCTCTGTTATTCCTGGGACAATTTGTTTGTTCCATGTCCGCTTGAATGGTACAGTAGAATCTGAAGATCTGTTCTAGCACTAGTTTCAAGCCATTTTAATCAGAGCTCTGAGGCTGCTGAAGAAATGTGAGCTGTCTCTGATACAAACATATCATATTACAATTCTGCTTATCCTGGCTGGACAGGCCTAATGTACCTTGAAATAAGTTTTGTTATGATGAAGTAGAGAATTGATCTTGGGAGGTTTCTGCAGGCCAAAGAAGTTTATAGAGTACATTATGAAGGATGACATCTAAAGGAAATACACAAATATCAAAGGGATAGTATATGTATATTGCTTCTGCAACTGATTTTTTTATAAAAAAAGTTCCTATACTTTACTTGCATTTTTCAAATGGCAAATCATGTCCACGTTCTTAACAACCAGCAGAGTTCTTCCAACTTCTAGTTATTTTTTTATAACAAGAGCACCTACAAACTGTTTTGAATGCTCGCTAAAAGACTTGATTTGAATTTATAATTTATTGGTGCTCAGAATGGCACTGATCTTTCAACATCCTGAAGTATTGAAGAAAAATAAGCAAAAACTTGAAAGATAATCTGGTGTTCCATAGTAGCATAAGCATTAACAAAAATTTCCACTGCCATATTACAGAGCAATAAATAAATAACTGGTTAAGTACCCCCAATATATGTGAGCGGCATTTTGTTTTTGCTTTTTTTGAAAAAACAGACTCAACAAACGAGAGCTTTACACTGATGATAATAAGAAACTATGGAATATCTGGACTAACCTTCACTGTCACAGGTATTATTTTCTTTGAATTTTGCAGTGTGAAATTATTTCTGGACTTCAGAAAGTGAAGCCTACAGGAAAAAACCTATCACCTAAATGTGTTCTGTTTTTAGCGTGTAGGAATATATCACAAAGATATCCCAGGCTCCAATTCCAATTTTTATAATGACTTGGTACCCTAAAAGGTTTAGAGGGAATCTTGCTAATCAAGTTGCTGTTCATGCCATGGTAAAAAAAGTATCAAATCCTTCCTCCAAATATTAAGTTTATATGTCTTATATTACATATTTCTCAACTTCATCTTGCCAGACTAGCAGAAGGCACAAGAGTGACATTTCTCAAAATTAACTTAGAACAATTCTACTGCTAAGTAAAAGCTATTTACTTGTGATGGGGGGCTTCTAACTTTGAATGAAAAGATAAATTTACTTTTGCCATGAAGTGAACTGTATATTTGCATGAAATCTGGAAAGAGAGAAGACAGAAAGAACTTTTCTGTCTATTTATTGGGTGTGTGTGACTTGAGGAATACTAAAGTAATAGAATTAATTATTGCCTGCAAGATAGGAAGAAGATCCTTCAGAATTTTTAGTCATCCTTCATTCTATTCCCCTGCTAATATTTCAAAATCCTAAAAGTGAGGTTTGGGCAGCTTTTATAAAGACTGGGAAAGAACAATAGTCATAATTAGCAGAAAGGAAAACTCAAAATGTTCATGCAGGTGGGATTTTCCTCTCCTTCCCTCCTTGTGTATGTTCATATTGTTCTATTCACCCCCCCTTCTCTTAAATTATACTGAAAACTGTATTACAGTCTGCCCATAGCCTAGGGTTTCATCTTACCTACCAACCTACCTACCTACCATGTTTCCCCGAAAATAAGACACTGTCTTATATCAATTTTTGCTCCCAAAGATGTGCTAGGTCTTATTTTCAGGGGATGTCTTATTTTTCCACTGAGAACTTCCTATCTGCTCCAGCTGCACTGGAAGGGAGGCCTTATTATCGGGGAGGTCTTATTTTCGGAAGATGCCTTATATTTCATCGAGAGGCAAAACTGTAAGTAGGTCTTATTTTTGGAGGATGTCTTACTTTCGGTGAAACAGGGTACTTACTTAGTCAAGCATGTATAAGAAAAACAAGCATAAGGAAGAACATACCATATTAACATACAGGTATAAACAGGTATAAGTATATGCATGATAAGTGAGTTCTAACAAATGGGAACGGTAGGACAGAAATGGTAGGCACGCTGGTGCACTTATGCATGCACCCTTACGGACCTCTTAGGAAAAGAGTGAGGTTCACAGTAGACAGTTTAAGGTTAAAGTTTTGGGGGTTTGAGGATGTAACGACAGCATCAGGTAGTGAGTTCCAGGCATCTGTTGCTAAAGTTATATTTTCTGCAATCGAGTATGGAGAGGTTCACTTTGATTTTATATCTGTTGTTAGCTTATGTATTATTGTGGTTGAAACTGAAGTAGTCATTGATAGGTAGAACATTGTTACAGACAAGTTTGTGTACTAAGCTTAAGTCAGATGGTAGGCAGCATAGCTCTAACTTGTCTAGGTTCAGAATTTCAAGCCTGATGGCATAAAATATTCTATTGTGGATTGAGGAATGAAGTACTCTTCTCATAAAATACCTCTGAACTCGTTCAATTGTATTAATGACTGTTATGCAATGTGGATTCCAGGCAGATGAGCTGTGTTCAAGAATTGGTCTGGCGAAGATTTTTTTATGCCATGGTTTGCAGTTCAATATTACCGGAAAAGAAGCTTCGCAAAGTTAGGTTAACAACTCTTAAGGACTTTTTGGCAATGCTGTGTTCAAGGTTGACTCAGCTTTCCATCCTTCCAAAATCAATAAAATGAAGAAACAGAGTATTGGAGGCAATATTTAAATAATGCTTCTACATTCTGAGCTGCCCAGAGAGTGCTGTAAAGTGCTATTGGACAGTATATAAGCTTAAATGGTATTGCTAAATTTTGTTGTTATATGGTTCACAGCAAGAGGGAACAGCCAGGTAACAAATCAATCCCAAGTTGTGCTAAAATGGTCAGATATTACTGGATCTTCTGAATCCCAGCAGGGTTGAGGGCATTCAACATTCTAAGGAAGATGTGTGTGTGTGCATATGTGTGCATGTGCATGTATATATATATGTATTCTAATAAGCAGCAATTTACTGTTCTTTCTTTTAACAATTCCATTTTTATGGCCTTTTCATTTTGAAGAGTAATTTGAACAGTTAAGCCATCACTGCTTAAATATAAGATTTACACATAAGAATGTTTAAAATTAATTTACTGAAAATCCAATATGTTATAACAGCAAGCCAGTTACAGCAGGTTCCTAAACAATATGTTTACTTATAACATCTGGCTTGTTAAATAAAAATAACCATATGTTCAATGGCAATTACTTTTAATATTATGCACAATATGGCAGCTTTTTTAAACACCTAAGTTGACAGAGAAATGACATTTCAACAGTACATCCACTGCAGTTTTTAAGAGGTTCCTACTGTGTGGAGTATTATGATTTCCAGTCCTACTTCTGTTTCTGAAGGTGTAGCTCTCACATGACATTTTTCTTTTTTAAAAGATTGCTTAAATGCTGCTAAAGTGACAAGTAGTGCTGGATAAAAAAAAGGAGAAAGAATTGCTTTCCGCTTTTTTCTCCATTTACGTATATTTTAAAATGCATTTGTCAAGGTTTGACAGCTGAGACCATTTCAAAGGAACCATTTTGTCCAAAAGTATTTCTCACTTGAAAGTTTAATTTCATACTGTCTTTGAAAGCACACAGTTCATTGCCTTTTCAGGATTTTTTTTTTTAAAGTTCTCAGTTTAGCCTACTGCCCTGGCATTCACTGACACTCTTTCATTCAGGTAATGTCCATGCCTAACCCTACTTAGTTTCTCACTCCAGACCTGGTTATGCAGTTGCTGCTGAATTTTTAGAAAGTGGCTTGGTTTTCATCTTGGTATAACATTTAGGAGTCATAATTTGCTGCTTTTGTGATATCTCTTCCAATTAATGCTGGTGTTATCTGATACCTGAAAATACTCCCCATCTCTGATAAATAAAATTTGCAGAGGACTAAGTCTGACTGTAAGGCAAATGTTGAATGAAGCATTACTGAAGAAACATCAAAGCATTTTGCTTTTTTCCTTTCCACTAAAATCACTTTAGCTTGCAAATTGCGAATGCAACCCTTAGTATCCACATCTTTACTTATCTATTTCTGTACCACTAGCATTCCACTTCTCCTCCACCCTCCTCAATCTTCTCCCTTCATGTGACTCTTTTAGTTCTGCAATTCACACGCCATAAAAGCCTATATAATCAATACTTTAAGTTGCAAATATATTATCACTGACTCTCCCCCTCATTGCACTCTGGCAAGATTTTTTGTTGCTTTCATGTTCTGAATTTTTATCTTGCTTTTTTTGTCCACTATTTTAATCGTTGTTCAATAAAAAAGCATGGGTGTTGTGTCTGTGACAACAGGATAGCTTTTAATTGACTTTCCTGGAAAAGTTGGGTATTAGAAGAGGAGGAAGAAGAGAAAGAGGAGGAGGAGAAAGTGGAGAAGAAAGAAACTACAAAGGGGATATAGTATGGTTTGCACTTATTAACCCTATAAAAAGTTATGTTTGTACTTTTGGCCTTTTTATCAACATCTGCCATGAAAAATTGCTGTTTGGAATTCTGTGTTTTCTTACTTGGGGGGGGGCATCGGAATGTCAATTGAAATACTCTAAAACTGAGCTACAGAAAATGACACAGCCTATACTTGTGATAGCTTAAGTAAACTATTTTGTATCTGATTTTTCTTTTTCATAGTATTTTGTCACCAACAAAAGTTGTCTCTCAATCTTCCCTGTAGGTGTTACAATGAGGTGGCCCCTGATAACTGCTGTGCCAAATCTCTGTCTGCCTGTTTGTCTGTCTGCCTGCCTGCCTGCCTGCCTGTTTGTCTGTCTGCCTGTCTGTCTCCACATGCGCACATTTAAGGTAAACCCTTTACCTTAATTAGACTCTTATATTTTACTGAAGACTTCTGTTGTGTATTGTGGGAGGCATACAAACGGATGACACGAGGTTAACAACACAACATTTATTAACCTGGAATGTAAACCGAGACAGCTAGGCACAAGCTGCGGGTCTCATTTTATACAGCGTTCAAAGAACCTGTGTTGGACAGACGGCCAATCACCTCATGGAGCGACTTGCAGCACGGCTCCGGTTGGTTCCTTCAAGTCACTGTGTCTCAACCAATGGCAGCTCACGGTTTTTCCCGCACTGCCATCTGCAGGACATAACAGCTTCCAAAAGATATCACAGAGGTGATCATGCAATTATACCAGCACAGCTATTATTGGATGAAGAAAGAGCATAAATCACTGGAAAGAAAGACTTCTGTGCCTCTCTCTCTCTGTGTGTGTCAGATGAAATATTTCACTTCATTGTACATGCACAATTATCCATATATCTCAAAACTCCAACCAAACAGAAATACACTACGGTAAAACAGGCAAATCTGTGTGCGAATAATACTATTGGAAAAATCTTTCTCTCACAGTGATTTTCTTGTTGTTTGTTATCCTGAAGATGCTGCATGTAGCATCTTAGACTTGAGATCCTTGATTTTTTTTAAAAAATTAATCTGCTTCAAGCATAAGCCCCGGAACAGAGACACTTCACTGAAATTGACTGTGCCTAGTACAATGTATCTTTATAATAAAAATACCTTTTCTGCTCATTTAATATTCCCAGTTTGTCACCAGATTAAAATTTATTCAGTTCTTTTTCACTTTTCAAAACATTTTACTCCTTGGCTTGAATCTTAATTTTTTTCCTTATAATCGCTGATTATAGCTATAGTGAAATATCTATGCTCATTTTGTTTAAAGATACCTGACTTAAAATGTCAGTTTATCACCTGTAACCCAAGCAAATTTAAGAGACAAAGTGAACTTAAGAGAACAAAGATAAATCAAATCAAGGAAAATTATTAAATAGAACCAAACAACATGTCCTAATCTGAGAGGGAGGGGGAGCAACAGTCAGAAATCAGAAACGGGTAAAATACAGTATCTGTTGTGTTTTGGGAATCATGAGGCATTGACGAGACGGCACAGTGAAACAGTCAACGCAGGAAGTAAACAAGAACCACTCTAACTGCTGTTAGCTATTCATACAGATCACCACTAGGCAATGACCAATAGCATTTAAGCATTAATTCCTGCACAAAACACAAGTTAACAGGCCTGGAGGCAAGCAGTCTGGAGTTTAAACAGACACGACTGTTAGCTATCATTCAACAGTTACAGGCAATCGAAGCCAATACCTAACAGTATCTATATGAAGAGCAGTAGGTAAAATTGCACAGTGGAGTATCCTTCTGTAAAGAGAGCATCCTCTTTTTCTATCATTACTATTATGGATCTAGTCCAAAAAATGTCTTTCTATTACACTAGTTACATGCCATATAGTCAGGACCGTAATTACATGGTCCTTAACTGTAATCGCACTACAATTCAAACTATAACCGTGTATGTGAAATAAACTATACAAAACAGATCTGTCAGCAAAGATATCTAATTACTGCACATTATTATACACACAGATTGTAAGTAGCATGCAGCATTATTATACAGATAAGAAAACTTGAAACTTTTTTCAAAGAATAGTCTGAAATATACAGTAGATAGAGTTGAAAATACCAAGAAGCAGCTCAGATGTGTTTCCACCACAACCCATTGATCCTTTTAATGTTATCCATTAAAACTGGATTTCTGAGTATTAGTTAAGCTTAATAACTATTTATAAGCACACCCTTTCAAGATAAAATTATTCCTTTTGTTCTCAGAACAGTGTTGCCACTATTGCAATAACTATTGCCTGCTAAATCTGCATTATATTAATCCTGAAGTGACGTCTCCATACATCAATAAAGCCTTCAGGACCTCCTTGGATTAACCACTGTGCTCATATCCAGTAATGGTATGAGGGAAAGACCTTGGGAGACTGGCCACAAGATGCTGCCAATGGGATGATCAAATAAGAGACAGAATAGCCCACATTTGGATAGTGGGATAGGCAAGAAGCTCAGAAGGAACTTTCGTTAGTTTCTTGGGCTGTAAAGGACACAGGGTAAACATATGGTCAATGCCTGGAACTCACTATCTGATGATGTTGTTACATCCTCAACCCACCAAAAATTTAACCTTAAACTGTCTTCCATGAACCTCATTTCATACCTAAGAGGTCTGTAAGGGAACATGCATAAGTGCACCAGGGTGCGTAACGTCCCTGTCCTACTCTTCCCATTTGTTCGTACTCATTTATTATGCATATGCTTATACCTATTTATATGTTTATATAGTATGCTCTTACTTATACTTGTTTTTTCTCATACATGCTTGACTAAAATAAATAAAGGTGCACTTACAGGCTTGCAATATTCAACCTATTGTAATAAAATAGAATTGTTTGAGCTTAGGTTGTGATTTTTAGTTTACCTCATAACTCTTTTCTGAGCCTTGTGCACTATCCAGTCGCATGCCATATTGTCTTATATTAACCATTCCTTTGCAGCGTCTCTTGGCCCAGACTCCCAAGGTCTTTCCCACATATTGACACACATACTGATTTTTCACGTTGGATAGACAGCTATTGTGCCTTAACCATTTCCAGCAGGAGGTGCCAAGTTTGTCTTCCCTCCTTCTGTTAAGTTCGGGTTGAACTTCTATGCCACTTACTGTCAGGGAATGTGTCTGTCTGATATTCAGAGACAGTTGCATGGCTGTTGCATTTATACTTCTGTGAATATTAATGTCATTTGAATGTGCCTTGTTTTCCACCCACCCACCCCTACAGGAAGTTGGATTAACCAATCAGCATGCAGGATGCACATCTCCAGACATTGCGCACTTGAGATTTGGGAGCACTGAGCATTGGTCCATTTGCATCCATCTGCAACCTATGTTTACCCATCAATCCCTTTGCAGTGTAGTTATGTGTCGATGTCTACACACAGTTGCAGACAATTCTAAATCAAGCTCAAGCAACAAGAAGAAAAAGGAGTAGTATTGCTACAGGGGTGAATTCTAGGGCTATGTGGCTTTTTGAAAGCAGTAATGCATCATTCCCTATTGCCCACTAGCTTCTAAACCACTTCAGCAATAAAACAGGTTATTTTTTAAAAAAAATCACCCAGATTATTTATTATTTATTATTTTTATTATTTTTATTTTTATACCGCCCTTCATCTGAAGGACTCAGGGCAGTGTACAGCCATAGTAAAAACACAAAGAGACAAAAATACTAAAAAACCCTTAAAAACATTAAATAATCAGCTGATTGATAATTAAAATTACCATTTAAAAATTTAAAAGACCAAATTAAAAGTCAGAGAGGGCTCATGACAACTCGGCTTGGGTAAATAATAAGGACTTAAGGGTCCGACAGAAGGCCCGGAGATCTGAAATTGTTCGTATTTCCAGGGAAAGTTCATTCCAAAGGGCTGGAGCTGCCACAGACAAGACTCTCACCCTGGGGGTCGCCAGCCGGCATTGTCTGGCTGATGGCACCCTGATGAGGCCCTCTCTGTGCGAGCGTACT
>JANHFO010000381.1:143324-162205 GCA_032468095.1 Pareas carinatus
ACTTAGTGGGATGATACACATGATTGTGACATAATCCATAAATGCCACTACTTAAATGCCACTACTACTATTAAAAAGAAACAGACTTATCCAAAAGTAAAAAGGGGTGTGATAGTATACAGGAAGAACATTCAATCTGAGAGAAATTCACAAATTACACATATAAATACTGTTGAATGTGCTTAGACAATAAAAGGAGACAGAACATTACAGGGTGTATATACCACCTGAACAGGCCAAAAAAAATGTATAAAAAGACCACACTTTCCAAGAGTGACACAATTGTGATTATAATAGATTTCAGCTACCGTAGTATCTGCTGAAAATCTGACTCAGCCAAAAGTCAATTGTGTAATAAATTCATGTCCCCTCTTGCTAACAATATACATCAGAAGGTAGAAGAAATAACAAAGATTCTGCTATTTGAACTGATTCCTTACCAAGAGAGAGAATTGTTTGCAGAAGTGAAGCTACAGTAAATGAAACTATGGGAAAAGTGGCCACATTATTCTAGAATTCATGAAACACTGGATTTCAGAAAATCAGATTTTTATGAACTCAGATCGAAGGAACTTTATGCCTATATATTTGAAAACATGCAAGGGAAGAGTATGAAAAATTGAGAATCACTGCATTAAAATACTGCATATGCTAAAAACTGCAAGGAGAAATTTTGCCTAACATTAAATGAATATTCTAGTCAAGTAAGATTACCGAAGCTGCAACCACAAACAATTTTTAGCAAAAATAAAAATGGAAGACATCTAGAAGCACCTACATGGGTACAAATGTGACCTTTCTAAAATACATGAAAGAAAAATGAATACAGGAAATTGAAGAATGGATATATAATCAACAAAGGTCACAAAGCATTTGCTAATTCCTCTTAAAAACCATACCCTAAATATTTGACTTTGTCTTGTTATATATGGGGAAGTCATTCTTGCTTAAATTTAATCACAGTTCTGCTGATTTTCTTATTGCTGCACATTCTCCAACTTTAATTTTTCAATCTAAAATTGTGAGCAAAGTGTGTCTGTTTTAATGTTAGGCAAAATTTCTCCTTGCAGTTTTTAGCATATGCAGTATTTTAATGCAGTGATTCTCAACTTGTGGTCTGTGGCCCTCTGGGGATCTAGGATGTCATCACAGGGCGTCTGCAAAGACTCGAGAAATATGATTTTCATTTTGAGTTAGGTCTTGGTGGTCCATGGCCACAAAAAGGAATTTAAATGGAATGGTGAAAAAAAGGTTGAGAACTACCATCTTAATAGATTGTGATTTTTTAAAAATTCATTTGTTCTGGAAAGATTTCTGAGGAGGGAAAAGTTTGAATTCAATCTTTGTTTTTTTTTTAAAAAAAAAGCTTTTCAAAATACTTCCACGTATGTCTTTCCAGTAATTTTCCTTTTTAAAAAATACAATTACCACATATGAGAAAAATTCTGTATCCCGGTATTTCCAACATTTATTATTATATGATTTATCTATTTTTGCAGTTATGAACAGAGTTATTTACCATCTGTAAAACATTTTGTACCAATTTTCTCTTAAATTATAGCCTAAGGTAAATTTTATTGAATTCTCCTTTAAGCCCCTCAATTGTTGTAATGTAATTGTTTCTTTATAAGTTTGCCCCCACTTTATCACAGAAGCTTTTGCTACTTCTGTCTCTTTGTCATATTTCAGTAACACTTTATATATTTATCCTAACAGGTGGTTCTTTATGCATCTTTCAAATTTTGTCACTTGTCTCAAAAACTCTCCTTCTTTCTTAAGATCGCTTTTTATTCTTGCAGCAATGTGTAAATACATCAGCCATGGCCAATTTCAGCTTACACCAAATAATTCATGCTGTGACTTTAGCCCGGATGCTCCACAGCCACATACACAATTGTACTTACAATATATTTTTTTTCTTCAGAATAAATGGCATTTGAGGGTGAAGCTATAGGTAAGAAACAAAGGCAACCTTGTCCCACTAATAGAAGTAAGGAACTGCTGCTCAAGATAAACAACAGAGGGTAAAAGAACAATTAAATAATTAAAATGAATGCAGGACTCCAGAGCCAGTTGAATAACATTCTAGGATGCAGAAAATGTGATGGTTGCATTATCATGAAAAGTTTAGAATGGTTTCTTTGTTTGCAGCTTTTTGTGGAATTATCATAGGCTGTCATTTTGTTGTTGTATAGTACTATATTTGTGTTTCTGTCTGCATGGACATACACATGGACACACACACAAATGGACACACAGTTACTGTATATTTAGGTAGCTGGAAACTTACAGTAATGCAGTCATGCCCCAAGGCCATCTTACAATACCACCGGAACTCAAAAAGGCATCATGCAAGGCTGTATATTGGCCAAACTCCTATTCGTTCTTTCAATCAACCTCCATCTCCTCAACATGAACTGTCACTCCCAAAAACTAACTGGAAGACACACTTCTATCTTGCTTTATGCAGATAATGCAGCAATACTCTCAAGAACATCTTTTGACCTTAAAAGTGCATTGAGTGAAGGGCAGGACAATTTTACATACCTCCATGCTGCTCTCAGATATCAACCCTGATGCAATACATAATATTGCCGGGTTCTGTACAAAAGTACTTAAAATTCATTAGAAGCTGACTTGTGCCAAAAGCCAGCTTAATGAGTACCCAGTTGAGTGTTTTATGATAGTTTTAGGTTTCCTTATGTTTTTTAGATTTTTAATGAGTTTTTGAGACTTCTTTTTATTTTTTTAGATTTTTGTTTTTATATTTTATACTCTTTGATGTAATTTTATTTTGTTCTATTGTTATACTTTTTAGTTCCTTGTATGACACCCTTTCTTACAGTCATCAAAGGTAACGCTCAACTGGATAGTACCTAACTTGCTAGAATTTAGATAGATAGAATTCAGTTGTTTATGCATCTCAAAATCAATTGATTTCATCCAAGTTTGGATCAGATCAAAAGATTAAAACAATCTTTTATCTCTTGATTCTTTGTATTTTTCTCTCTCAATACTAGAAAATGAAACTATCCAATACCTACCTACCCCCCCTCTATCTCTCTATGTCTATGTCTATGTCTTTCTCTCTCTGTCTCTCTTGCATATGTGTAATTGCCATGGCTTTTGAACTGACTCTCAATATGTCAAGTTTTTTTCTAATGCATTATAAACCATTTTCTTTTTCTTTTTAATCCAATAGATAGCTTAGGATCTAATTATATATTTATTTATTTATTTATTATTTATATTTCTATACCGCCCTTCTCCCCGAAGGGACCCAGTACAGACAATAGATTTATGTATTATTTTCATGTTTGTAAAAACAATAAAGTTTTTTCACAATGTTATTGATGCCACTGAATGTGTTTTTCTTTAGCTATTACAATATGCCTAAAATTGCTGAGCTTCACACACAGATCAACTTTAGTATCTGCTTTATATATGTGATTTGAGTGTGTTCTTCCAAGTATAGTGCCTAAAATTCCTCAGATCAATAGAAGAGTTTTATTCCTTTAAATACTCAATTATCTCAGTTTTGAAGAGGTGGACTGCAAATGTCAAGAGTGATATTGATCGGTCTTGATACTTTTCTTTTTTTCAAATAGTGCTATGCTAAAAATCAACATTGAATACCATGTTTTCTCATAACTACTTTGGTCATATGAGTACAGTATTTTATCAGTACAGCATAAATAACTTTTCTAGTTCTTACATTAAAGTTCTAAGGAAACGTGGACATTGCCTATTTCTTTTCATCCTTTCTACTTCACGTTTAATTCAGAGGAATTACATACAATTTTTTAATATGTTGTATTTTGAGTCAAGAAATAGCGCAAATGGTAGTATCACGATCTATTAATATTAACATTCTACATGGAGACAATCAAGCTAAATGCTTGAGAGACTACCTAGGACAAGGGAAGCAATATTACTTTGCTTTTAGAAGATATACTTGTTGGTGGCAGCCTTAATTAATCTTGAAAAATCTAAGCAAGTCTGGTCTGCTTAGTGTTTAGACAGAAGATCATCACAAAACTCCAGGGCCAAAAATTAGATTGGAAAATTGAAAAATCATGCCAAAAACAAATAATGGAAATGCATATTTGTACTGTCTATGGAGATATTCAATCATCCAGGTTATAGATGTCCCAAAGATGTTTTTTTCCAAAGGCAACTGAACTTTCTTTATTTTTCCTTCAAGGCGTTTAACTTCTCATCCAAGAAACTTCTTCAGTTCTGAAGTTTCTCAGATGAAAAGTGAAATGTTTTCAAGGAAAAAGAAAGGAAATCCAGTTGCCTTTAAAAAAACACATCGGGGGCATATCTGTATTGTTGCCAAGAAAACTTTATGGTTATTGGTAGGCAGTCCATACAAACAAGCTGAAATAGGGTAGATGGAGTTTAAAATCTTAGGCTTGAGCTTTAGTTACTTTCCCAAATGAAAAGGTTTGTGTTGGGATAAAAATTAAAACTGTTGTTTTTAAAATAGTCGCAATGATGCCCATTTCCCAAAAATCTTTAATAATAATTTGAAATTTCATGGCTGTTTAATATTGAAAGTAACAGATAAGATTGGTGCATTAAATCTATAATTATAATGGAAAACTGCTTTAATAAGGAATACTAAACAATCAACATTTAACTTAATGAGCTTTAAAAACAACCCTGGAATGTATTAAATATTATTTACTACTTGGAAGTAGAAAATAACACAAATGATCGTTAACCATTCTATTATATTGAGATTCTATTTATCTGTTTTCTGAGATAAATTTCAACACAAATATTATTTGGATTTTGCCCAACTCCAAATCTGATGATGCAAATAAAAATTCATATTAAATGACATATTTTGGAATTCAGTATCTTCAGAAATGGATAAAATTAAAAATGCCAGTTGAAATCTGTATTTAATTTTATTTTTGCGGATTATCTTTAGAAAATCAAATTAATGCTGGAGTAGAATTAAATGTACAGATATTCAGGAGACTTGTCATTTCGACATAGATTGTTAATCCACTTTGAACTGCATGTTTACTTAAATTGCTATTATTTTTCACAAAAAATAATAAAAAGCATTACACTAGGGAATGTTTGCAAAAACTCAAGATCATGTATTGAACTGAATTTGAAAAGTATTTTGGAAAATAGGAAAGGTTTGCAAGTTAATAATGCATACGATAATTCCCAATGCATAGATGAATGGTGAAGCCCTGAAGATAGATTTCCTCTCAGAATACAGTTTGCCATGATTGGTCTCTATTAGATTTCATGTTGATTCCAGTTTATCCATTACCTGAGAAAGTCATTTTTCTTGGAAAAAATTCAGCCCAGAATGAATTGTATCAGAGGGCACAGGAGGTATTTCTAATTGAATATCAATAATCTCAGCAGGATAGTTTCACCTTGAGGTTTGATCAGTCAGTTTGGTCTAATGGTTAAGGCACCAGGCTAGAAACTAGGAGACTATGAGTTTAGTCCCACCTTAAATATGAAAGCAGATTGGGTGACTTTGGACCAGTTGCTCACTCTCCCAATCCAACTAATCACACAGGGTTATTACTGTGGAGAAAATAGGAGGGAGGAGCAGTATTATGTATGTTTGGCACCTTGAGTTCTTTATAAAAATAATAATATTAGAAATAACCATCTTCTACTGAGGAGAGGTTGAGAATTTCCGCCTCAACTTTTTTTGCCTCCATTTCATGAGACATAATTAACACATCTTCTCAAACATGGCAAAGTATATTTAGTTAAGTAAAAACAAGATCACACTGTAAGAAATGGTCACATATTATTCAGATTTTGAAGATAGGAAAAGGAAAAAGATCAGAGGGAGGGGGGCACTGCTTATATCCCCATGGCAGAAGGACTTCACCAGATGCATTATTAAAGAGCAACAATGCATTCTTGGTACATTTTCTGTCTGTGTAGTGGTCACTTTATAACACAAGTTATAAAAAGTCATGGGTATTTCCAGAAGTACACAAAAATTAAAGATTTTTCACTGCACACAATTAAGCTATTAAATCAAAGAGGATATACCAAATATTTCAGGACTTAAATAAATTGCAGTGAGGTCAGCAGCAGGATAATTGATATGTGGCAATAAGAAGAGATATTACTAGATCTAACTGAAATAACATTGAATCAGAAGACTTATTTTTTTCTCACTGTAAGCAACCTTTGGGGACATTCTTGCATTTTCAAACATTAAGATAGCCATCCATATTGATGACACTTTTTTCATTTCACGCTGAATTGTCAGTTAAAGAGGGATGTGTATCACAGAAAAGCCAGTAGATTGTCATCTGTTTTGAAGGCTAATATTGTAGAATTGAGTTACAAATTTTATATCCTTTATCTCTGTGGAGATTCCAGCATTAGGGAATGTTAGTTTCTTCTTGTATTCAGAGTAATTTATATAGTGACATCTATACGAGACCACATATTACAGTTTGCAACAGACAGGTAACAGTTTTGCTGGCTTATTTACTTGAAAAACACTGGAAACTATTTTTTAAAAAATGATCATTTATTCCAGAAGCAAGTCCAGAACCATTTGCTTCATTCATGGAAGTAGAAACTGCAGAACAATAATATATGCAGTATGCATATAGAAAATGCAGAATAATACTATATGCAGTATGCATAATAAAAATATGGCCAGGTCTAAGTTCATAACAACTGGGCCTATGAAATCTGAAGCTGGAAAAGTAGGAACGAGCAATTCTCAGGCTAAACTGAACTGTTGTGTAATCACTAAATAGATGTCTCTGAATAGTCAAAAAGGGAGAAAGAAAAGACTTACAGTAGAAATATAAATATTTAAATATGTGTGTGTATGTATATAAATATGTATGTATGGCACACACACACACAAGTATAGATATATGTATAGAATTCTGCTGAAGGAGAGAGAGAGAGAGAGAGAGAGAGATGTATTTGTGTGTGACACACACACACACACACACACACAGAGAGAGAGAGAGAGAGAGAGAGAGAGAGAGAGAGAGAGAGAACCCCTTCTCCTTCTTATGAGTGGTATATATCTTCTTCAAACTTATGTCCTCTATCAGAGTCTCAGGAGTTTAAGAGTTATGCATCGTTTCTAGCACTGCAGTCTTTTGGGCAGAGAGCTCTAATTTTGTTAGTGAAATATATTCTTGCACCTCTCAGCTTGGGAGTCACAGCCCCGAGTGCTCCTACCACCACTCTGACTTTGACCTTTGTTTTATATCCTCTCCAGTTTCTCCTTCAGGTCCTGGTATTTCTCCAATTTCTCATACTCCTTCTTCCTGGTGTTGCTGTCAATTGGCACTGCTACATCTATCACCACTACTATCTTCTGGTCCTTGTCTACCTCCACAAAGTCTGGTTCATTGTACCTGCCTGTCTATCTGGATCTGGAAGTCACACAGGATCTTAAGTCTTCTTAGTCTCTATGACATTCTATGGGACCTCCCATTTGCCCATTTTCTGGGCAAATGTCCCTATGTCCAACCACAGCTACTTGGTTGTGCTGTTCTGGGTATGCTGTTTTTGTCTGCATCTTACACCTTGCCATTGTGTGTCAGACTTTCTCTGAAGCCTCTGCATAGCCAGCTCCTTGAATCCTGTCTCGTGCGATAAACCCCTGCTTCTATGGATCTGGTGCTTAGTGCCTGTTCTGTGCTGCTATAATCAGTGCCCCAGTGCTGTCTTTTAGTCCAGCCCTTTCCAGTCACAGGCAGGATTACCAATATCAGCCATCTCAGCTATCTGTTGATGGCACACCCCATGCTGGATCTTGTCTCGCCGTTCTTTGTTTTATCTTCTTTCCATGTCTGCTTCTGCCTCAGGTATTCTCTTAGCAATACTTGGGCTGCTGTGTATGGGTGAGTTTCTAAGTAAGTGCCAAGTAGGAATTTAAGTGACAGGGAGTGGAGATTTTATCTCAGTGCCTAACATGAAATCTAAAAGTGTTAGAACATTACAAAGAAATGCCTATTTGTTTTGTTCAGATTCTGATTTCTTTCCTCAACAAAGCTTTCTCAAATAAGCAACCACAGTACATGTTGATTTTTGCAAGTCAAATGTGCAGTAAGGAGTACTTTAAACAGCAAATCAAGCTTTCCAATCTGTTCCTATCAACCCCAGTGAAATATTATGAAGTTCTGCCTACGCAAGAACAGGTCTGCTTTTATAAAAGGTGCAATGCACAGCTGAAAATCATAATGTAAGATGAGGTGCTAAATTGTCATTGCAAGTTCAGTATATTTCAGGATTTGGATTGCACTTCCTAAGTTTCAGAAGCAAGCTCAAAATTCTGTGGATTACATCTCAAAAAGGTTTGCTGGCATTGGACTATAATTTATATCATTTTTATAGATATATAAGGACTGTAAGAGTCTTACTTTTTTTACATTCAAACAATATTTAATGAAATATCTCAAGATTAGCATGATGGATTCAAATCAGCAGATAAAGTTTATGCTCCTATGTGGTATCACATGCTAAAAATGTTACTCATTTTTAGAAGAAGGCAACCTAATAGAGAGAAGGAGTATGCTTTGAAATATGAAAGACTGGCACAGCTAATGCTTCCAGTGAGTAAATAAAAATGTAGGTTATTTATGCTTGTCTCATTAATTGTTTTATTATTCCTTTGTGATTCTTAAATATTGTGCATTTGTTTTTATTGCGACTTCATAGTATTTTACTTGGTTATTTATGTTCCATATTATTTGGACATCTGTATTGTACTGTACGAAAGAATTTCTTTTACAAAGCATTTGACAGAATGAGCCAGTAAATAATGCCCAAATTGAGGGAAAGCATGGTGGGCTGAAATCAAACATGTTAAATGTTTAAAGACTGAAAAGAGATGAATTGGAATTGTTAACTCGCACAAAAAAGAAAGCTTGGGGAAGCTATAAATATTTTCTCACCACACAATGAAGCGTTATAGCATAAAACAGATGCTTTTGTGTCCTGGGTTTATATTCCAGGATATTATCTTTCACCTTGAGACAGTTTCAATGAAAAAAATTCCTGCCGTAAGGTAAAAAAGAGATTCCTCCACAATTGTTAGGTTGCTGGAAAGTAAGAGTAGTCATTTTCACCATAGTCTCTACCTTCCAACTTTTTAAAGATTTGTCAGTTTTAGTTGCTTCTGGCTATGCAAGGAAAACAAAACATATAAAAAAAGTATAATGAGTAACAATCAAAATAATTTAGTCATCATTTAGTGACAAATGGCAAAGGAATTTTAAAAGTCCCCTTCACTCCCCCCCCATTTCAAAACAAACATATTGTTCTAAGGCAAAGTTTGCAAATAATAATTATCCTCCATATGTTACTTTGAAAAGATTTTACTTCACATTTACTTGCACAGAAAGCCAAATGGAAGAAAGAATTATATACATACATACATATGCAGGGGGATAGAATCAAAAGATGAATCAGTCTAGAATCTCTACTAGCCACAAATGGACTCCAATCCCACTTGAATTCTGTTAACCCTTACCTAGTGCCAAAATAGGTACACACACACACATTGATATTTTAACCAGCAATATGACAATTGATTTATAGTTCCACTATGGGTGACTCCTCAGGCTGCAAAGAAGCCACATATGTGTTTTACAAAGCTTCACATTTTTTTCCTTTTTTATTAAATAAGCCATTTTAAGAGCATATTTGTATTCTTATGCATTGGGTGAATCAGTAGGATAAATAGGACAGTGAAATTACTTCACGCCTGTCACTTAGACATAGATTTTTCACTTTGCTTCAGTAAAAATTCACTGGTCTGTCCAGTGTTGCGTCCAAGCAGATGCTATAGTTCAAGCAAATTATTAATGTGTGTTATGGTTGCTTTAAAAGACCTAACAGTTGGTTTACCATATAAGGAAGTAGACCATGGTGAGTCATGGCAATTACTAAGACCAGGATCCTGTTTGCTATAAAGCAGGAAGTCAGACAGCAGCTATCTCTCTCCATTGATATTCCTATGTTCCAGAATTGCTGTTTAGCTACCTGATTATCCTGGTTAGTTTATGCTCTATTGAATGCTTAGCTGTGTATGACTATCGGATTGTTGACTGACTTTGAAGATTGGACTATATTCTGTACAGAATATTATATATTCTGTATATAAAGACCTTTTATACCCTTTATATTCTCTGTGTGTGTGACACTGAGTTCGTCGCTTCATCCTTGTACACTGCCTTCTGTATTTGCACTTTCCTTGCAACCAAGGAAGCTCTGCTTATACCTAACACATATTTGAAAATTATTAAATAGATAATGAATCAATAAAATGTGAATTATTGTGCTCACCTATGTATGATTGAATATTCACTAAGAAAAAAGTGAATCTAATGTATGCGTGTGTGCTGTGTCGTGTTTCTGTAAGAAGTAAACAAAGTCACGTGCACTCTCTCAAAACAATTCTCCTGTGTGGAGTGCATGCATCTCATAATCGTGTCTCACCACACTGTACCGAGCCTTGATAAATCATCATATCAAATACAAATACATCACATAACATGCAACCGATCAGATCGGCATCAATCGAATATGGAGATTTACAGTTTAGTCTTCAAATATCAAAAAGGAGGACATGTGGGAGGATGCTTTTTGAGAGAGGACAGAACTTACAAAAGAAGGACTGTCCCTCCCTAAAGGAGGACGATTGGGTACCTTACCACCAGGCAACAGTGATGTTAGTGGCCAATCCTTCCCACCCAGAAGTGCCCTGTTGCTTCTGACATGAATGCAAACTTCTTTCTCAATTGTCTCAGATTTTTCCAAACATTACGACCACCCTTCACTGCTTAGCAAAAATATTTAAGCTTTAATTTCCTTATTAGCAGTTCCAGTGAGAAGTCTGGTCTTATTTCATCTTGTGATGAATAGATGACAGCAACTGATCTTTTTATGGTCCCTTAGAATTGGGGTCAGAGTTGATAATGTAGGTTTTTATGAACTCGATTAAACCTCATTCTTTTTAATCATTTATATTTTTTCTTTATTTTCTGTTAAAGGTTGAAAAAAAAGGCTACCATTCCCTTGGTAAGTTTTTCTTCAATCCACTTAGAAAGGTAGAAAGTTATGTGGTTAAAAAGTTTTGTACAATTAAAAAAAACAGAAAAAAGATGACTGTGGTGTTGATTTCATAAGTTTTAAATTGATAACGGGTTCAGTTGGATTTGAATTAAAGGAGTTCATTAAAGTGATTTTTTCCCCGTGGGAAAACTTATCTTGTTTATATTTGAGCTGATAAGATGACTGGGAAGGCTAGACACTAGAGGACACCAGTGGGCTTCTTGAAAGAAAGGATAGCTATTTGGGTGCAGGAGGTTGATTTAAGTTATTTTATTCTGCAATGGAACCAAAAGGTATTACTAAAAACTGCACTGAAAACCTCCACTGAATAAACCTGAAACGTATTTTAAGAAGGATTTAAAAATAACAGCTCACCAGAAAGAAATGGAAACAATGGATCTACAATTGAAATTCGATGTTGACTTAAAAACAAAAAAAGGGATTTATTGGAGTTAATGTATTGAGGTCACACAAAAACTTTGATCAAAATGAAAAGAATTTCATGAGAAGAGATAAAGAGAATATGTAAAAGCAGAACCTGTTTTGTGGGACTTAAAGATCACTGAAAGAAAGAAGAAAAAGAAACAAAACTGGCTTACTTGATCATGATCAGAATAATGGACTCTTATCTCTAACAAAGTCTTTTTACTGGGATTGGATAATTATTATTCATGGTGATGTTTAATTGGGGGTATTGAATATAATTTGTAATACTTATGCTTGATTTTTATATAAAAATGAGCTTCTTCATTATAATGTATTGTTGTATATACAGTAGATACCATATGACGTGCAATCATTAAATTCTGAGACGCTGTGGGGGAATGGATCATGGGGTTGCCATGCACACGTAGCAGTGACTTATAACGATCTTGAGGAGAAGTTACACAAAGTTTCAAAGAACTATATTCATTGAGTCCTGTGTTACAGATATTTTAGTTAGCACATGCACCCTCACATTTGCGAAATTGTGATGAACTCAAAATTCTAGCGTCAAATTCTGTGTGAAATTTGGAAAATTGCCAACCGAAATCCATGGAATGTTGAAGCAAGCTTACGGGAATGAAGCAAGGAGTTGGGCAAGGTGTTTTGAGTAGAATTCACATTTCAGAAATGACAGAATGTCGCTGGAGGATGACAAGAGGCCAGGTCAGCCACACAAGTGCAACACTCCTGAAAATGTTGTAAAAATTCGACAAATTGTTCATGATGATCGATGCAGAACCATCAGAGAAATTGCAGACATCATCAACATGTCATTTGGAGTGGTTCAAATGATCCTGATATCAATTTTGAACACGCGCTGCATAGCTGCCAAGTTTGTGCCCAGGCTTCGGTCAGAAAAACAAAAAATTGCACAATCTCAAAGTCTGTCAAGATCTCCATCAGCAGTCTCTGGATGACCCAGAATTCATGTCCAGGATCATTACCAGTGACTAGACTTTGGTCTATGGGTACGATCCTGAAATCAAGCAGCAGTCTTTGCAATGAAAGAGCCCTCAATTTCCAAAATTGAAGAAGGTGCGACAGGTCAAGAGCACAACCAAGAGCATACTTATCATTTTTTTTGACATATGCAGGATTGTGCACTGTGAATTTGTCCCTGTGGCTCAACCAGTGAATTCTGATTTCTATTGCAATGTTTTGAGATGTCTCAGGGTGAACATTCATCGGAAATGACCACAACTCTGGGCAGAGAACAATTGAATGCTCCATGATGACAATTCACTATCTAACAGAACTGTCAAAACATGCCAGTTTTGCACCTGTAACCACATGGTCATTGATTCTCATCTCCAATATTTACCAGATTTGGCACCCTATGACTTCTTTCGGTTTCCAAAGATAAAAATGAAGCTGAAGGGTCACCATTTTGGGACGGTGGAGAATTTTCAATGCGAATCATAGAAGAGGGTTGACAGGCTTGAAAAACACAACTTCCATTAGGCATTCCAAAAATGGAAGAGGCGCTGGGATCAGTGTACAACTGCTCAAGGGAACTACCTCGAAGGCAGCCAAATTTAAATCAGGCAATTTTATTTATTTATTTATTTATTTATTTAGTTTTATAGAAGATGAGATGAAGTGTGGAATGAAGAAATGTTTGGTTATATTTTAAGAAACAGTGAAAGGCATTATGTTATTATTATTTTAATTATTATTATACTTGCTGGAATTTTGTAAACATCTTGCTGAACAATATTTCTGTTCTTGTGATGGTGTTAGTGGAGATCTCTTTCATTTTGTCATTGAAATGAGATTAGAGCCAAATTATTAAGTGCAGGAGATATGTTATATGTTATCAACACAACAATATAGATCCTTAATTATCCTGACCAATTTTTATTAAGATTACCACTGTTATGTCTTGAGGTTTCCTGGCTGACTGATACATCCGTTGGTAAATCCGGAGAAGGCCAGACACTTCGTCTGTGACCCCGACAAAGAGTGGGAACTATGGGAAGTTCTTATTAGCTGTGAGCTCAGGCTCCAAGTATATATAAAGGCTGTTGCACAGCTCAACATTATCCTTCACTATGTAGCTGTTACTTATTTATTTGTAAATCAACTGTTCCTATTTCTACTGCATCTCCGATGTCTAACTAGACTGAGAACATAACCACCTTTGTACAGAAAGTGTCAAATTCTAGTTTCTATCGTTCTCAGAGAAGTGTGTGTTGTATGTCTCTTTGAGGAATAATGGAAATTAAGATCTTTTGATAAAGGAGATTATACAGCCACTGTTTTATTGGGTATATTTTGAGGTATTTATTTTATCAGGTAGAGCAATCTAGAATATTATCCAACTCACCTTCAATTAAGTTCAGAGCTTTTGTAATCTAACTTCTGCTTCTCTCATATAGCTCAAGATTTAAATGGGTCTTAATCTAATCTATTTTTGTGAAAGTCTAACTATGCTACTTCTGAATGTAACATGTTTTTTTTTCTAGAGTTTTCACAGGCTTCTTCCATATTCAGAAAAAATAATAATTGCCACCTAGCACACATAGAATGTTGTTTTTCTACAAATGTGCATTGCAAATTTAATGTTGGTTCAATATATGACAGTATATAGTGTTACTATATCTAGCAAAGTTTTCCCATCTGGCCAATACCGTTCCATAATATTTTTTAAAAAATCAGATCTTTTCAGCCCAAATTTTCTTCACTTCCATTGTTTTCCTGTTTTATTACTTCTAGTTCAACTTGCAGTAAGATAATAGCATGTTCTTTGTGCTTGGAATAGCCTCTTTTAATTGCTCCTTGCCATGATTTCACATTCATAGTTTTATCTATTTTCCCTCTCATTGTTTCTTCTTTTATAACTAAGTAGTGCAATTTTCTTATGAAAATGAAAATAAGGAGAATAACAGTAATTAAAACCTCACCCCCAAGAAAACAGGAACAAAAACTGATATTAAGGAACAATTAAATAAAACTATTCAAATGGCAATTAATAATCTATTAATTCTGCCCTGCTCAACATGAAGCAATAATAAAAGGAGCAGAATGTAAGAATTCTGTAATTTTAAATAGTCTATAGCCTTATTTAATGGAAACTGCAACAAACACATAGCTGGAGAGTGTCACTAAATACAAAGATAACAGGATATTCTTTAGCATACCAGAAGATGAAATGGCTACTTTTAAAATACTGAACATCTGTTGCAGATCTGTTATACTTTCTTTAATGTGTAACTGTGATTTGATTAATTTAATTATTCAATTTGTATAGCCTTCCATTTCACATATGTGATTCGGGGGCCGGGGGTTAAGAATAGCAAAAAAGAGTGCAAAATACAAATAAAACAGCAAACATGAAATATGTTAAAATTATTATTAAAAATTCAGTTCAGTATAATCTCAGTCAACAGGAAAGTAAAAGTAACACTTCATAATCAGTTTAGCTATTGAAAAGGCTCATCCTCCTAGATGTCAAAACAACCAATATAGTCTTGAGCTGCATCAACAGTGTACAATGTTTACTTAATGTGAAGAAAAAGTTCTGCTCTCGGTGACACTGGTCAGATTCTACCTATTCTGGTTGCTATAGTGAGAAGAACCTTGAAAAATTGGAAATAATTGCATCTGAATTTTTCAATCTCTTTTTGCTGACACTACTAAGTAACCAATAGAACTTTCATGCAATTTCCATTGTCAATAGAATGTCAATAGAACTAGTGTAAAGTGGTTTGTCTTGAGAATAGACAAGCTTTCCAAAAAGATATGTTCCTGGTATGTCAGGAACCCAGTAATCAGAAGCCGCAAAGTTAATTCACCCAAGATAGGCAGGTCAGCTTCTATTTTTCCCAGTCTGATGCCATACTCAAAACCCAAATGGGCAAATTTTAGAAACACACACCTTCCAAACCCAGCTAGTTCTTGCGCTGGCATTCTCATTAATGATCAAATCATGGATAAGGAAAGTTTTTTTACTTCAATCCTGGGACCAAGAATTTATCAGTGTCTTCATCCTGCATTCCTTGAATCATTTTATTTCATCAACCATCAGCGCCAACATAATCCCCAGTCCTCATCTTCCTACATGCTGCCATTCATGAATACATTCAAATACCCAAACATACAAGGGCTCCCTTTCCTTCTACTAGCAGGGGATGGGGGAGAGTTCCCTTCATTCATCCACCATTCTTGGAATTATTGTGCTGTCATTTCCACAGCCCTGCTTTCTCTGCTGTGTAAAAAGTCTCTTTCAAAAATATATAGTGGGTTTGTTGTTGTCTGGTTGGAATATAATTGAGTTTCTTCATAGAATTTATCAGCCCTTCTGTCTTTATCTTATTCTTGAAAAATGGAAGGAGTTCAATTGTTTAAATGTTTCCTCATTATATATCCTCATGTACATATAATCTGTCGATTGTAGCTAATATAAACATGACAAGATGAATGCACTTTATGATTATGAATGTATCTTATGATTGTAATCACAGTTTGCTTATTGTATGTATGTAGCTATAGAGCATGTACACTGGAGACAAATTACTTGTGTGTCCAGAGACACTTGGCAAATAAATTCTAATTCTGATTCATCACAGTTTATAGGAGGGTTTTTTGTTGTTGTTCTTTGTATTATTTTTAATTGAATTTCACTCTCACATTGGCTTCAGCAAGGTTGGTTTTCCATCAAATCCCAATACGAATTTTGGCCTCTTCACACTCTCCAGTTCAAATCAAGTCACATCTGATTAGCACTAGCCTAACTTTGGTTCAACTTTACACAGTAATATAGTTTTACACAAGCTGATGTCTTCTTGATGCATTGAATCACAATCCTCAGCAAGAATTGCAATGACATGGTCGTGTTGAAGCGCTATTCACCTACAAATGACAGCTTGAGAAAGGAGAGTGTAATAACACTAACTACTACATAATTATATGCCTTGTTTGAAGAACACTAGTAATCAGGATAATAATAACTGAGAATAAAGCTCCTATGCTGCTAAATATAGTATTCACGGGAAACATATGTAACCAATAGTTAAAAATCCTATCATCTTAAAAGTAATAAAAAT
This sequence comes from Pareas carinatus, assembly GCA_032468095.1. NCBI lineage: Eukaryota > Metazoa > Chordata > Lepidosauria > Squamata > Pareidae > Pareas > Pareas carinatus. The sequence goes on from JANHFO010000381.1 coordinate 159,950, forward strand.
GTTGCATTTTTAAATATAAGTTTGCTTTCTGGAATTAATGCTTTGTGTGGGGGGTGGGATAAGTGGAGAGAGGGGGGAGAATGAAAGAGAGTTGGGAATCTATACCACACAAAAAAGTTTGTAAGTAGCAGTTATAGCACAAAATGTATTTTTTAAAAATCTTCAGAACATAAAAATATATCCTTGTAATAGGCACTTCATGTGAATTATTCCACTTTCAGCCAGAATGCCAAGGTTGGCTGCATTCCAGTCATTTTTGGAGTGAAGCCTGGCTAAACAGACATTTTAAAAAGATATGTGTTTATATATTAAAAATGTTAAGAGGAGTATGAAAGACAAGTTAAGAAGTAGCACAATGGTAGGTTTCCTTAGCAATACACTGTGAAAGAAAGGTTAAAAATAAACTTCAGTAACCACATAATTCAGTTATATTCCTTGGAACTATAAATATCTTGGATATCATTTTCACCCATTTTATGATAATGGACAGCAGAATAATTTGTTTTAGCTCATCCATTCAAATGGCATAGTAGGTTGCATTCATCACTCTAAAATGTTGCTCACTCCAAGATACATTTAGTATTTCTTTCCCCTGTTAAGGTTGCTCTGCCTTTGCAGTGCCTTACTCGTTTAAGTTTGTTTGTTAGCAGATGCACATTAGCGGCAGTTGTAAAATTTAAAGAAATTTGTCAAATGAAAGATTTCTCCACCATGGTACAAAGGCACTTGGGCAGTGCAATTTAATAAACTATAAGCTAATACGTTGCATGATATATTGGAATTTATTCTGCAACAGATGGTTCATTTGGCTCCCCCCCCCCACTGTGAGGTGATCATTCGTAACAATTTTATGTACCGCCTGCTATTGTAAAAGACTTGATGTGAGTACTGATCTGAACAATTCACAAAGCTGACTTACATTTGTCTACCTATTGTGCGCAGTTTGAGAAAAAAATAAAACTGAAGACCTCACAAAAGCACTTATGGAAGTGCAGTAAGGTTTGAGTATCTACAAGCACAGAAAGTCCTTGATGTACAACCAATTGTTTAACCGCTGTTCAAACCTTCAATGGCTGGGTCCTTCGGGAGAAGGGCGGGATAGAAATAAAATTATTATTATTATTATTCAGAAAAGTAAAACACTTCTAGCTATTGCAAAATGTTACACCACCTCATCCCATGGTAACATAATCACAGTCTGGGTACTTGGCAATCTGTTTACGCTTAACAACTGGTTGCCAAGCACCTCATAATTATATGATTGCATTTATCATCTACCGTTTCTAAGCATTTCTATAAATTTCCTCTCTTCCACTTTTTCTTTTATAAGTATACTTGAATTGTCTAGACCTTTATTCATTATTTGGGCTTAGCCAGGCCTATCTTCAACCCATCTCTCAACTATGAAATGTGGGGAAAAACTTTTTCTCAACCAAAATTCTAGTCACCCTTTAGCAATCCCAGAATTGGTTGCCTTAATTGTTGGCTGAAGTTTTCTAGTCTTTTTGCCCAGTTATTTATTGCCTTTGGGATGACCTGCTGATGGGGCTTCAGCTTTTTGTCTTGTAATCACAGTACCTTCAAAATATGAAACTCCTGCTGGAGCTTCCGTGAGAAAGAAGAATCTCCTACAATGACTTATTTCCTTAGATACCTGAAATCCTTTTTATTTCCCCGTGGCTTTCAAAAAAATAAGTTGCATTGTTAACTTTATAAAATACCTGAGAGGATCAGTGTGTGCTCCTGCACATCTCTATTATAATTATTATTTCTTTTCCTCAATCTCAGGCAAATAGGGGGGGAAAGCTATACATGCAGAGACTTTAAGGAGATTCTCCTACTCACTACAGTGCTAATCTGTGAATTTCTCCTTTTTCATAGTTCTAAATCAGTTTGGATTCCTATGCTTTATTGGACGTCATTTCCCTGACAACTCAACCATTTTATGAAATTCTAAGTTCTTGACAATGTGTTTTACATCTCAAGCTCTTCATATACTGTACAAAATGTCAAAATATATATTTTATTAGTTGCAGTGAATGTTGGACCTTGAACTTACTTCAGCAGAAAATTTGACAAGCTGAAAGTTTATTAAAGCAGGTTGGTATAAGACCAAAAAGTTAATTTAAGCTTTTCTGTAGGTGCTTTCTTCCAGTAACTATATGAATACCAGTTTCTGCTGATCTATCTATCTATCTATCTATCTATCTATCTATCTATCTATCTATCTATCTATCTATCTATCTATCTATCTAT
>JANHFO010000387.1:8116-19862 GCA_032468095.1 Pareas carinatus
TTAATCGCAAGTGCTGCATTTACCTCCAGCGCTTGCTTGCTCTCTGTGCTGTTGGGTGTTGATTGTCTTTATTTATTTATTTTTCATTATAGCAGGCGTAGATTATCCTAGCTTTTTATTTTTATTTTCTTACACCCATCAACAGAACGTGTGGTGTATCTGTCGGCTGATTAGTTTCTGGTTTCCATTTCTTTCTTCCAAAATGCCAGGAAATTAATATAAAAGAGAAAGCGTTTGTTTCCAACATTAAGTTGCTGGGGGATTTTGACGCCAAGGACCCAGCCGTTTGAATTTAAAACTGTGATTTATCCTACTTGCTCTTTTTCAATTGAATGCCGTTGCTCATGGGGGTACGGCTATCCATAAGAATGTATGAAAGGCCCTTGAACCTTCCTGTTTATTTGCGGCGTTTTATAGAGCTGAGGTTTTTTTTTAAGGATAATTGGCAGGTATTTTTTTTTTTAAATCTGGAAGGTCTTTGGGGAAAGTTGTTGGTAATTTTATTATAAGCTCCACTGCTGTTTAGTTATGAGTTGGGCGCGTGTGGCGTGAGCGAGCGTGCAAGCTATCGAATATTTTGCTCAGGTTGCAAAGGAGGCCTTTCTGGTGGGGTGACCCCCCCACCCACAAGGTGACTTGCACACAAAGGAAGAGACATTTCAGATTTCCAATGTCACCAGAAAGAGGATTTATTTATTTTTTTACTGCTTCCCAAACCGCAAAACTGGAGTAGATTCTTTTTTTTTAGTGATTTCCTGTTCTAGCATCTCTGCTCTGCCTTCTCTTCTGCTGGGCAATGCACCACATCTTAATTCCTTTACTGGGTCTTTTTAAAAGGACCGTTTTGGTAAGCACCACTATAAAGAAAACTTCCATCCTTTTTAAGGTCAGCTCGGCGGCGTTTGCAAATGAAATTCTGCTGGCCGTTAAAAAAAAAAGGGGAGGATTGCTTGGATGGGCGTGTTTTCTGATCCAGGTGCCTCCGGGTGGGGCTTTGCAGCAGGCGCAGAGAAGATATTTTGCAGCTATTAAACGCCCGCCTTTCGGAAGCCCCGAGTAATCATTATAACCGAAGGCGGCAGGCAGGTGTTCCTGGGAAGATATCCTTGGTTTTTTTGATCCATCCCTTTTTTGCTCGGGACCCATTGTGTGGCTTCTCGTGCTCCACGGCTTGCTTCGTGGGAACACTCAGAATCAGAATAGAGCTGGAAGGGACCTTGGAGGTCTTCTAGTCCAACCCCCTGCTCCAGCAGGAGACCCTACACCATTTAAGAGAAGTGGCTGTCCAGTCTCTTCTTAAAAGCCTCCAGTGGTGGAGCAACCACAGCTTCCGAAGGCAAAAGCCCTTCCACTGGTTAATTATACTCGCTGTTAAAAAAAAATTCTCCTTCACCCCTTCACTGATCTTTCCTTGATGTGTTTCCACCCACTGTCTCTTGTCCTGCCTTCTGGTGCTTTGGAAAATAAGTTGACCCTCTCTTCTCCACACGCACAACTTCTGGAGGCATGCCGTTCCCCTGGTTAATGGGTCTCACTATTAGAAAGTTTTTCCTTAATTCCAGATTGGATCTTTGCTTGATAAGCTTCCATCCATTGCGTCTTATCCAGATGCTTTGGAGAATAGATGATATCCTTTATTGGACAATTAAGATGTTCTCAGTAGAATAGAATAGAATAGAATAGAATAGAATAGAATAGAATAGAATAGAATAGAATAGAATAGAATAACAGAGTTGGAAGGAACCTTGGAGGTCTTCTAGTCTAACCCCCTGCTCAGGCAGAAAACCCCATACTATTTCAGACAGATGATTGTCTAATCTCTTCTTAAAAACTTCCCATATTGGAGCATTCACAACTTCTGGAGGAAAACTGTTCCACTGGTTAATTGTTCTAAATGTCAGGAAATTTCTTCTTAGTTCTAGGTTGCTTCTCTTCTTGATTAGTTTCCATCTGTTGCTTCTTGTTCTGCCTTCAGGTGCTTTGGAGAATAGCCTGATACCCTGTTCTTTGGATCAACTCCTGAGATACTGGAACACTGCTATCATGACATCTCTAGTCCTTGTTTTTTCATTAGACTAGACATACCCATTTCCAGCAACCATTCTTTATATATTTTAGCCTCTAGTCCTCTTTGTTGCTCTTCTCTGAAAATTTCTTGTTGCTTAATTATAAATGCACCCTATTTTCTCAATTTCAGAATCTTGTCTATGGAGTGCTACTGATCATGTCCATCTTGTGTGCTTGACCTGGTTTTGCAAACTCATCATAAAGTGATGGAGTCTGAAGTCCTTGGTGCCCTGTTTGAGCAGGAAAAAAACCACTCAGCTTGTCTCTGTGGAGCAAATGAGAAGGGAAAGAGACTTTTAACTCGTAGACAGGATAAAAATAAATTCAGAAGTTCCCTCTTATGGATTTTTCTTCAACAGAAGCTGGGGAATTTGCTGGTTGCCCAGCTCAGCTGTCTGCTCATTGAGCCAAGAGCTTGAACTCTGCAGACTGCCCAAGAGAATTTCATTGTAGGTTTCTCCACCTTTTGGGGAAAAACAAAGAAATGAAAAGTATCTTCTATTTCATTGTAATAAATGAGAATCATAAAAATAAATTACAAAGCAATGCTCAGCAGAGCATTGCCTTTCTAGTATGTCTGTTCCATTTGAATAGAAGTCAGAGCTCTCGAATAGATTTTCTCTTGACTTGAGTGCCCTCACTTCTCTTGACCTGAGCCCCACCCTATTTCTATGTTCCAGTCAGCATTAAGCCAGTGTCAACCCTGCATTAATTTAAACCAAATCTGTGCAGTCCAACTCTGACAAGGGGCAAGTCCTGTGTCATTCCAATTCAAAATAAATATGGTAGTTTGGTTTAGAACAGTGTTTCTGATATTGTGAAGTGTTCCTCCTTGGGAAAGGGGACACACAAGAGACACACTTTGTATTTAGGTCGTTACAATCAATCCACCTTCCCCAAACTTCCATTGCATTGTTTTCATTGTTGATGTTTTGGATTTTTAGAATTAAGGAGAAATTTCCTCTTCATAAGAATAATTAATCAATGGAATGGTTTGTCTTCAGAAGCTGTAGGGGTGCCATTGCTGGAGGTTTTTAAGAAGAGATTGGAGCAAAAAACATTGGTTACACAAAGATAAATGGCAGAATTTATGGGGAAAAACTTTAAGGATGACCAAGCTGCAGCATACAAAGAAAACTTATACAAGATGTTCTATAGATGGCATATGACACCATATAAAATGTCTAAGTTGAATAAAGAAGTGTCAGATAGATGCTGGAAGTGTAAAGACAATGCAGGCACATATTATCATATGTAGTGGACATGTAATTATGCGAAAAAGTATTGGAAGAAAATACACAAATGGTTATTAGATATGACAAAGTTACAGATAAATTTTAAGCCTGAAGTGTTTTTCTTGGGCATTTTACCAGAACATATTAATAAACAATATACATATTTGATAATACACGTCCTAACAGCAGCCAGGATTGTCTTTGCACAAAATTGGAAAAATGAAAAAGATATACAAGATGAAGAAATAATCAAGAAGATTCTGGACTGTGCAGAGATGGATAAATTAACTTTGATATTGAAGGACAAAGAAGAATCAGTACACTTCAAAATATGGAATAATTTTTATAGATGGTTAGACAAAAAATGAAAGGAATAGATTTAAAAATGTATTAACAAGAGAAAATAGATAGTACAGAAGACATGGAAAATGTAAAATTTATACCCAAGTGCTTGAAGCTGACCAAAATTTTTGAAGCATGCTACTTTGTGCATTTGTGGTTGTTTTTGTCTGTTTTTGTTTGTGGTTTGAAAAATAAAAAAATCCTTTTTTAAAAAAAGGGAAAAGAAGCTCAACAGTCTACTTTAAACAAAATTCTTGCAAACTTGAAATTTACCAGTGTAGATCAGAATCCCCAGAGTAGGATTTCTCTAGATTCATCTTTTTTTTCATTTAGATCATGTATAAAGCAAGAGGAAGAAAACAGTTATTTGGTTCACACATTGCTCAATTGTGTGTAAGACTGGACTACATCAATCTTTCTCAATGTGGTGTATTTAAACTGGTTGATATAATCTAACCTATAATCTAACCAATCTGGAGTACACTGTATCTGATTGAAGAGTGTTAAACTACATGAGATCAAGGGGATTAAAACCTATTATCTGAAGTGTTTTTAATACGTACCTTGGGAATTTTCCTTTCCAGTTTTTCTCCTTCTCTTCTGTCTTTGTTTCAGGATTACAATCCATAAAATTGCCATGATGATTACTAGTCCCACAAAAGCACAGAAACCAAATATTAAAGCTGAACAATGTTGGTTTCCAGTATAAAGTTGCACTGGTTGGGTTGTAATAGAGGTTGTTCCAAATATAGTAGCTGTGGAGGGAAACAACAGTTCTGAGTGGTTTGTCTTAGGAGAGATGTTTCTTCTTTTGGAGTGAAGGGCTCCATTTTGGTTTGTGACATACCAAATTCAGAAATAGGAACAATGAAGTAAGTAGTGTGCTACTGATTCAATTGTACTATCAAAACAGAACCAAAATGTTTCATATTTCCCCTCTGTTAAAGCATGAAACCTCAATGATGTAAATGCTTTTATATTGCAGCAGATGCAATCCTTTAAAGACAGTGGTCGTGGAAAGGCTATAAAGCAGTCCTGGAAATAATGTGATGGAATGATAGACCTGTTGTTCTGCATATTCTTGCTTCATGTTTCCTCATCCACTCATATTTTATTCCCCTATCGCTGTATTCTCATTTTTTAAAATAGTTTATTCTATTGTTCTATTACTTTGCTTTTGTTATGTTCATACTTCTTTTCATTTCTCCTTTTTTATTGTTATAAGCTGCCTAGAATAACCCCACAGTGAAATAAGTGGCAAACTAATTTAACAAATAAATAAATACCCAGATCAACTATTCTCTACTTAATTGTTTCAATGGATTTATTCCTTTCAAGGGTTATTAGGAACTAGACAACCTATCACAGAGATATTTTCTTACCTAAACAGAGCAGGAGAATGACTCCAGGCAGGCAAAAAAAAGCATTGGGAGTGGGAGTGACCTTTGACTTCCTGTTGGCTTTCCCAATGACTTTCCTTGTGGGAAACTGTCAGGCGGGATTGGAAAGCTGTGCAGGAGCACTGAAGCAGGCACAACTTTGCCAAATTTCAGTCCTATTGAGAGTGATGAGTTCCTGATTTTGGATAAATTTTTGTTAGCCCTTTTGAGATACATTGATTTAAAGATTACTGCCTTGTAATGAACCGTTTGTCCCAATTGAAAATTACAGAGAAACAGAGTTTTGGAAGAGAAGATGAGGAAAGACAAATCATTGGCTGTGATTTACTTCCAGATAGAAATAAAACTATCATCAAAAGTGCACAAGGCTAGTGATTCACCCCAGAACGTCTATTTTATTTAATATATCCTGCACTAGATTCGCATTTCAGCTGCTTAATTTGGAATTAAGCAGGACATTCGCAATCTGTTTCTGATTTAATTAAATTTACAATAGTGTGAAAAGATCAGACCCCCATTTCCTTCACCCCAAAAGTTACAAAAAGACCACCCAAATGCTATTGCAAAAACAGAAACAATGCAGGCTTTCCCATTCAGCAAGAAAAACAATAGCAGCAATATTTGAACAGAGAAGGAGCAGGAACTGGACAAGATGCAAGAACTAATCAAAACTAATTGACAGGGCTAAGTAAAGGAAACTAGCCTTTAGGATTAACACCTCCCCAGCCCCATGGTAGAATCACGAGTTTTCCTTATTCATAGGAGTCACTTAAAACAACAGGGCAAAAGAAATGTAAACGGCCACTTGTGAAATGTGCCAGGAAAGTATAAAAAATCCATGTCCCTACTGAACTAGTCTGTCTACCGCCCCAAAGGCATTCTGCCACTGTCTGCCTCTGGTTAACTAAATAAAATGGAGACCTCCTTTCATGCTTCTGCTTCTAATTCGTTTCTTCAGCGTCTGTCTCCCACCCTGGAACTGGACCTTAAGATTAAATATGGGGGTAGCTGCAATGAGCCATCCAATATGTTCTTGTTGCAGCTAACAAATCTTACAATTGTACTCATAATGTTTTGAACTCAAGTTGTGACCCCTCAAATTTGCTATGTCTCGGAAGTAGAAAATTGAAAATAAATACCTAAATAGTTAAATGCAATGATTTGCTTGGCAAGACAACTATTAACTTTCCATTTGTACAGCAAATATGTCCTGGTGAAAAGCGAAATCTTTGTTTTAGGGGACTTTATTCTGAGCTCTTCTATCTGACAGAAATCAACCAATGCCCAACACCCATGCGACACTCATCAAATTTAAATGGTGCTTCAGTTACATCTTCATGGACACTATCTTGATTTTTTTAAAACCACCTTTCTGCCTCTCCCATCTGAAGGACAGTCTATCCTGTCTGAAGTACAAGACTCCAAAAGCAATTTCCTTGGATTTTAGCATATGGCATGTGTTTCTTAGCCAGGGATCATCGAGGTGGCTGGTTGCCTCTGAGAAAGGATTCTCACCCTCTGCATCTCACTGTTTGAGAGTTGCATTACAACCTTCATACCAGTTTGTATGAGAAGAAACAAATCATTTCACCAGATAATCCTTACTCGGCCTTCTGACTGGATGTTCTGTATCTGGAAGGCACCAAGTCCGAGAAGTCTGATCTAAATCATGAAGTAAGGCTTTGTTTTGTTCAAGATTTAAGACTGTTTGTAAACCCTGTGATTAGTGTATGCTACAATGTGTTGTGTGAACCTGACTAACTTCCTGAACCATAGTACAATTGACCTAGTTCATAAACCTTCTATATATTAAGATTTTAATTTGAAGCAATGTGTTTTGGATGAAGAGTGAGATGATAGAAGTGGGAAAGAAAGAAAACCGGCACTTTGTTTCAAAGAGAGAAAAGATGAAAAAGGGCTATGTATAGAATATGTGTACAAAACGTTCTGAATCAGAAGACAGTTAAAATAGATACATTTGCATATTTTCTTCCTCTTTATTGAAGAGGAAAGAACCAAAAAGATGCTTAAAATTCTGCTCTCTTGGTATCATCTACTTACTAAAATTTCACTTGAAGAGTTCATTGCAAATACTTGCATATATATTTTCACTAATGAAAGAGGGATAAACTAACTGCTAAAAATGAAAGAGGAAGTTGTCAGCTTGATGAATTTTGCACCACCTCAAATTATTTTCTGCACTCCCAGCCAGTGACCATAAACCAAACCTCTAAAATAAAAGCCTATAAATGAAGCATGGCAGCAAGGGTAGAAGGGAAACACATGTTTGTTCTTTTATGTATAATTAGAAATTGAAGGAAACTCACACATTGTAGAAGGGAAGCAGATTCTGAACAAATCTGACAAATCTGAAAAGGGATTTGCACTATTTGCATCTATTCTAATAAAATAGCAAGCAGATACCACAGAGCTGAAGTCTACCCTCCATTTTTATATATTCTTTTACTGGAATTACATAACATGTTTAAGCCTAATCCCAAATTAACCCAAAACACTTCTCATTCATCTTTGCATCCCCCCACAAGATAAACCATGATATGATTTCATACCATGGCCTAATTCACACAAAACATTAGGACTTTGACTGGGTTTCCCACAACCTGCTGATTCACAGCTGCACAATTCTATTCTACCTTTGTCAGGCTTGTGGTATGAAGTCAATATGAATCTGAAGTGATGTGAAGGAACCACTAAGATAAACTGTCTCTGAGTCTCAAATACATCCAGTAATAATCCACTACCATACCCTTGACTCTGGCAGAACTTTCCCTATAACTGTTTCTATTTTCATTGCATGGGGGATTCTGAGGAGTGGACTCTGCCATAATGTGATGATACTCTTAAAATAGAGTATCATCATAGAGGAGTTCGTAGAGACTCCTCTACGAACACTTTTCAGCGTAGCCTTCCATCCTCCCTCATACAGGAGCCTGCTCTATAGCAAGGTAGATCAGTCAGCTCAGTATTACCTTTAGCGCAGTCTGGGTTTGTTTCCAAGAATCGGTCAAGGAAGGTTCCTTTTTTGCTGCTGGCATTAGATTATACAAAGTCTCTTTGCCAACTCTACCTTGAGATCCTGGAGCCTGGGGCCATGACAGAATGCCGAGCAACTATGTAATATGTCAAATGATGGTGATTTTTGTCATCATTGGGTTCTTACTCAAACTGATATTCATTTTTAGATTTTTGAAATCACAAAATCATTCTCACCGTCAACATCAATACATCAGTCAAACCTTTTATCTATGTTTCAGTGCCTCTGAGCCCTAGATAAAGCCCAGAGGTATTCTTAAGCAAGGGAGGCACAAAGAAGAATTTGGGAGGTAGCTTCCTAGGAGGCTAAAAAAGCAATGAAGGATCTTCCAGTCAATCAATATTTAGGACTGGCCATATGCATATTCATCTTTTGTGAAAGTGACTATAATATTCTCTCAAATTTCCACATGTATTCTCTACCCAAGAGGAAGAGGCCTTTAAAAAGGTACATGTCATTAATTCATTCAGTTTATATAAGAATTGAAAGAAGCATATATCTATTTATTGCAATGCATGGTGCTGGTCTGAGAAACTCCATAGCACATAATTCCTCCAGACAGTCCATGTTCAGCAGTTATATATTTTTATAAATCCATATACATGAGTTATGCATATAACACAAATAATGTCAAGTTAAAATCCATGCACATCTAACCTTGCTGTTCTCATGGATTTTGGAAAATAATCTTGGGGTATAAATTCTCACTTGGTTGTTTTATCAGAAGAGGTGGCACCTGTTCTATGAAATAATCGCTTCTCTGAGGTGTGCAAAGCACAAGTGCTGATAGGTTTCAGGCATATTTCAAGAATCCATCTTCTTTTGTAGTTCTTCCCCAGCCCGTCTACTGTTTTTACTTTTTATGGATTGCTTTACACTGAAATTTTTACCTCCATTTATAATTCCTTTTTTTCAAAAATATTTTCAATGTTTGTGAACTAATAAATTCAATCACTCAAATACTTGTCTGTTTTGCAAATGAATTTATAATTAACAGACTAATAAGATGAAACTTGCCTTCTTAAGCACAGAGCTGAATCCTGTGCCTAAGAAGGCAATTTAACACGCATTGTTTCCTATTCCTGGATTCTCTTCTGGCTTTTACAGACCTCTATTTCCACCCCACCCTTTTATGCCTGTGATCTTATATTTTCCTTACTTGTCTCCTTCCTGGGGCCTCTTTGCATGTCCTTACAGCTGTGGCATTGTTTGGTCAGTCGGTCATAGCATAAGCCGGATTGCGAGCAGGTTGTATTGAGATGATCCATCAGAGGCCTGAATGAGAACAGGCAGTGTTGTAACTGTTTCTGTTCTTCATTACAATTGACTGTCGAAAGGAAGAGAGACAGTCAAGGTTTAACCAGAGAAGAGATTATTCAAATTTGGCCTTAATGAGAAATCAGTGAACTGTGAAGCTCAGTGGGTTTTTTTCGTGCTAAGTACTACCATCTTCATTAATGTCATGTCATGTATATCCCAGAACTCACTGCTCTGAGCAAATCATTTTCTGTAATGTCCCCAGAACATTCCACGAAGCAGTAGAAACATCTGAATCCTCTGGGGAAAGTAGCAGAATTCTCACTGCCTCACTAAAATCCCTGTTTAATGTTTGGATGGTCCATGAATTATATGGTTTTTCCCATGGTGTAGTCCATAGTATAAAGATGGGAAACAAACAAGTAGGGATGGCTACAATATCCCTTTGGAATAAATAGGTTCAAGAGATGAAGGCTTCTGCTGGATGTGTATTTTGAAATACTAATAGCAGCCCAGCTTTGGTTACTTGCTGTTCCAGATAATGAAACCAATCTGATTGGTTACCATCCATTTTTACTCTGGCGTCCTTTAATCTATATGACACAGTTCTGTTAACTCTATTTTTGTAGTGTACATTATTTCTTTATATAACTTCATATATGCACATCATTTTACAGCTAAAGAAAGATCTCTACTTATATTTTAAAAGAGGCCAAAAGAATTTAAGAGGAAAAAAAGAGAGAAATGGCACAATGGAAGGAAAGTGTGCAATTATTTCAATTACATGTAGCTTTTATTACAAGAGTGGATGCCAAGACAGTGCTTTGACCTAGACCATCTAAACGACTGATATTGTTGAGGCAATGCTTTTCATTACAGAACATGCTAGTCCTTAGCTATTGTGCTCCTAAAGCATTTGCTGTTTGGAAGGGCATGATAAGTCAGATCAGCCAGCAGTGCCTTCCTGTAATAATCAACTTCTTTTCTTTTCCTTTTCTTTTCCAGAAGATTAGGAAAACATGCCTGGGCTATGGAGGTACAAATGATTTTGTACATGTTGCCTGAAGTGGGTCCTAGTTTTATATAAGCTTAGAAAATGAAGCAACTGAGGTCAGAAAAGAAGATTAAGTTTTCTTTTTCTAAGGATGTCTCCAGGGTAGAATGTGCGTAGGCAACGCATCGTATTAGATAGTAGATAACTATAGATAATCTTTTTTGTTATTATATTGATGTATTCTCATTGTGTACTTTTTATTGTTTATTTTATTATTGTATTATTTTACTTTTGTTCTGTTTATACTCTTTTTATTTCTTCCTTTTATTATTGTAGAGAAGCTCCACTGTGACATAGGTAGCAAATACATTTAACAAATAGTAGTAATAACAGTAGGAAACAGAGACGGCGGATACTTTACTTTGCAATGTGATGGATCTCTATTCATGTTTCTTAAAATTAAAATAATATTTAACAAGAACATTGAATAAAACAGGGAACTTAGAAAATGCCAAGGTATGTATTGGCAAGCACATTATACTAAACACCACACTGGATTCAATGAGGCACAGGTGTCATGAATGTCTTTAACCAGACTGATTCAGTCAGGATTGTACTATTGAATTAATAGTGTTCATTTGCATTACATTTCAAAGAAAAGCATGCCCTCCCCTTTGTTTTCTCTTTCTGCATCAGTAGTGCTTGACATTAGTTTAACTAAGTGAGAAATTCTCAGATCTACACTTCTCTGCCTCCACTAAATAGAGTCGGAAGCAAATTTCTCTGTAAATTTTGAATACGAAAATACTCTAAACCTTTGACACTTTTTAACATCATGTTTCAAATTGTCCTTTAATGCAAGTTTAGAATGTTCTCCTGAAGTCTATTATTTATTATTTATGTTCACCTGTATCAGGAAGGGAAGAAAAGCTGAAATGAGCCTTTGAAATAATGTAAAAGTATTGCAACCTGCTACAGGAAATTAGACTTGGTTATGCCACTATTCCTTGAAACAAACAGGTAACATGTGGACTACAAATAAGTCTGTGTCCATCAACCTTCCTTTATCTGATACCTCCTGATTTTACCGAACGTTGAGAATCTCTAGGCTATGGTGGCTAAGGATACTGAAATTGAAAGTCTAAATACCTGGATAGTACACTTTGAGGACATTTGACTTATGGCCACAATTGAGCACAAAATTACTGTGGTTGAGATATTTGTTAAGTGAGTTTTGCCGCATTTTATGACCGTTCTTGCCACAGTTGTTAAGTGAATCACTGCTGTTGATAAGCTTATATGACAACTAGCTGACCTGACCACGCGTTGCCGTGGCTCAGTTTGTGGCGGGCCGCCCGGCTCCGTTGCCGTCCCCACCGGCGGCGGAGCCATTCCC
>JANHFO010000387.1:28870-39589 GCA_032468095.1 Pareas carinatus
CCACATTCCAAGGATTTTTGTATTTACATCTACATTCCAAGGAACTTAGTAACTATGTGCTGTAGATTCACATTTATATTCCATGGATTTTTATAACTTCATGCTGTATGTTCACAGTGAAGCTAAAGTGGATTCATAAAATACTTTCAAAATTGTGCCCACCAATCCAGAAAGATTAGATTCACTTGCTATACTCATTGTACCAATTCATGCCTTTTGTATATATTGTACCAGTTCATGCCTACTTAGCATGAATTTCTATTTTTTTCTCTGCACCTTAACATGTGCGCATGCCAGAGGACTTATTCAAAAACTACTGGGCTGCAATAACTTTGGCAGAAAAAATTCACTTTCCTCTATTATTAATTTGGTTTCTCCCACAAGATTTCTCTGGACAAGGTGGTGATTTTCATTATGCAGTTATACAGCTACAGTCCTAAGGTAGAAACAGAATGTAGTCAAATAGCCCATGTTGATTCTGGCCAAATTCTCTTTATTACTTGCAAGATTAAAAACATCAACATTAACATACATACACATTTTTTTTCATCAATTCATTTCATTGAGATCATTTAGTTTCTTGTCCTTTCCCATGTCTAAGTCATTCCATTATATACAATTACTTTTTATGATGTTTATTTACAATTTGAACACGTTCTTTATTTTGATTTCAATTCCGTCAATCATTGACCTTTCCGTATTATTGGTCCAAATTGGAACTCTCCTTCTCCTTTAACCAGCCGTGTGATTTTTGGACCTTACAAAATCAAAGTTGGTGTGTTCTCATTCCTTTTCTTTTTAACGTTTCTTATACAGTTGTAGTTGTAAGAGGAGTTATAGGAGTTAAAATCTTTTCCATCTAATCTTTCTTCCTTCCTTTTTTTACCCTTCTATTTCTTTCCTTTCTTTCATCCTTTCTTTCCTTCTTCTATCTCTTCCTTCTCATCCTTTCTTGTTATTAATCTTCCAAGTCTGTAGCTTCAATTATTTATTTTAAATTCCTTGTTAGTTGGCTACTCTTCTTATCTAATCCTCCCTTACATCTGACTGGATGTAAAAGCTCAGCAGTAAAAGTTTAACTATTGAAGTATCTTGGACTATATTAAAATTTAATCAAAATGCAAGCAATATACTAACTTAAGACTTTTTGGAAAAGTTGGGAAAAAAGAATATTTTTTAATTTACAAACCCAACTTGAAAACTTGGATAAAAAGCTTGATAAAGTAAGTGATTTTAAGTCCAGTTGAGGATAATAACTAGATACTAGTAACATCAGTGCAATCAGATTTACAACCAGATGGATTGGAATGTAATTTGCTGCTGGCAGGCCGGAAGGATGAGGTAGGCACAGAAAATACACAGTGGTTAAAGGTAACATAAACTGAAAGAGCTATGGATTTTAAAGACTTTTTCAAGAAGATTGAGGGAGATTGGGGAATAGATTCACTATATCCAATTGGAAAACAAATATTAAGAGATGTTCTGTTACAACTTACAAAAGACTTTTTAAAACTACAAATGTTGTGGAGATATTCGCAACAATCTCATGACTTTGGGAAATAAAATCCCACTGTTAGGAAAGATCCCAATTAATATCTTAAAAGAAAACCTTATCACTAAGAATCAATAGAGGCTATTTGATTTCGGACGAACCTACAGTAGATCAGAAGCCATTGCAGACTTTCTGAGTGAAATACATTAACAGACAATTAACAAAGGTATTTGAAGTTTACTTTGGCTGTGGGTTTCACCTGTTAACCATGTTTCCATATAGTATAGTTGTCAGGCTAAGTAGATTGGGTAAAGAATGTTGTAGAAATTTATAAATTCTATGCCAGCTTCGCAAGAGAAGCAGGAGTTATCATCTTTGAAATAGATCTATCAGTATTCAATTAGTGAGGAATAGTTTATGTATATGCTCCGATTTGTATGTACTTTTTTGTAATCTTGTTTAGTTTGTTTTGCTTTTGTATTATCTTCTCCCCCACCTTTTTTGAAATGTGCATTTTAATGTTTTGAACAAAATAAAAATTTATACTAAAAAGAAAGAAAAGCTACTCTTCTGAAATAAAAACTCTGCTTTCACACAAAAAAGGCTAAAAGATGTGCTATTTTCAGCCATTTTCAATGCAAGTTCATCTTGATGCTAAACCCTCCAGTTTTCTGAACCCATTTTGTTATTGTGAGTGGAAATATAGTTCAGTTGCATTGGATACGTATCTCTAATTAGACCAGTTGCTCTATAATAATCAAATATCTGCTCTTTTGTGTCCCACCTGTCACTGAGATTGTATTCAGAACAAAACTTGTTCTATGTGCTGCAGACTGCAGGGGTCCCATTTTGCGTGATATACTGATCTGTGAGAAACGCTTTTCTTCATGAAAATCCTGAAGACACTGGAGATATTTATCTATATGTAAATGGCATTAAGAAGCTTGTTCTAGCAATTCATTCTGGAAACACCACAGTTCGTGTATTATACCTGTGCTTATATGCCAACTATTTTGATTGTCTACTCTGAACCTGAGAATAAGGCTTTGAGAATGAGGTATCATAATTCCTGACAGGTCCAGGCTAATTTGGCTCCTTTAAGACACCTAAAGTCTCTTTTCCAGCTCCTATCCCATATGAAAAAATAGTGGGTAAAATATATTTTTGACAGCTGATGCTTAATGTTCAGTTCACTCAGAAATCAAAGATAATAAAACTGAAAAATACAATAATGTTTTATGCCAAATAACTCGAGTCCTCAGTGGAGCATTTCATTAAAGAACTGAAAGAAAGGGAAGACATCCCTGATACATGACCAGCGCATATTTTTAACATCCGGAGAAGTCTCTGAGCTGTGATAGTTCTGACTTTTTCACACTGAAAAGAGGAAAACAAAAGATTAAACAACCTTTTTACAATGTATATAAAATTGTTGCCTGATATAAGGACAGGGGGAACAGTCAAATAAATTCTTGTTCTGCAAAAATGGACAAATTCAAAAGACCACAGTAATTAAGTATATTACTGTATTCGGTTTCATCATCAGCCAGAGAAAGTGTCCAGCCAGTTACAGTCAATTACTGCCAGGTAGTTCTCAATTTGGAACCATTTGTTTAGCAACTGTTTGAAGTTGCTAAGTTTCCAGATGGTTGCCAAGAAATACAATCTTCCAATCCGCCATCCTGTCAGAACCTCTCCTTCCATCCCTCCCACCATCACAACTGATGAAGCTTCTTGGATGAGGAAACAAAATTTCTTCCTCCAAGAAAAAACAGTTGCTTTTGAAAAAGCACCTTTGAGACAACTATGACCTGGATGACATAATCTCCAAAGACACAGCACTGAAAAGGGTTACTTATGACTCATCCTCAAATCTATGACTGTTGCAGCATTCCCAGTCACATGATCAAAATTTGGATGCCTGACGTCAGACATTTATTTGCAACAGTTGCAGCGTCCTGAGGTCATGTGACTTTCCCAGCTGGCTTCTGGCAAAGTTAGTGAGGAAAGTCAGATTTGCTAAACAATCAACTGCAGTGATTCACCTAACAACCATTGTAAAAAAAAGGGTGTAATCTTGGATGCAACTCGATTAACAGCCACCTTGCTTAGCAACAAAAAATCAAGTCTCAATTGTGGTCATAGTCAAGGACTACCTGTATAGAGGAAATCTGTACAAAGCTTCATGCAAGCAAGTCAGATTTCCACCATTCCTCTGTAGCAAATGTAGACTTCCAAACCTGAATTTAGTTTCACTGAGCTCAGAAAAATAGAACATCCAACTGAAAATGTGAAGTGCAATTTATTTGTGATAACTATTTGGTGAATAACAGGCCTTAGTTATCTGAGCAATTGCACTCTGATTGCTGCTCTTTCTTCCCAAGGCCAAAATCTTGGAATTACTTCACTATTAAAATAATCATGGTTATTCCTTATCACCCTCTTCTGGAAAAAGTCACAGGAAGACTTCATCTTGACACTGGGAAGGGCAAAAGTAACTCTTCACAACTACAATATCTTTACTTTATGGGTAAGCACAAGAATTATATTTATTTAACTTACAGTTATTTTTATTAGTGAAATCAATTAATTGACCATAAGCTTTCCTCACGCTTAGTTATTTTTATAACTCAAAAAAATAACCTCAAGGGTAAGAACTTGCAGATCAAGAGCTACATGAATCCCTTGGCAACATTTTGTGGACCAATCAGCTGAACTTTCTTTTAGAAACGGTCAGCTTCTCCAAGGTACCCATTGGGCAAGGTGGAAAAAACTGATCCATTAGCATGCAGTTTCCCATAGATTGACAATGGGGAAAAACATAAAATAACTTTGCTGTTTTTGCCAGGTTGTTAAATGAACATTGAGAAGGCTAATAGAGACAGTGATCTGATAACTGTAAATAGAAACAAGAAGGATGTTAACGTATAAAAGATATATTTGATTATTTGACTGATTATTTAAAAACTGGCATATATTGGTATTAGCCTGCAAAATGAATTTGTTGGCTAAACAATACAACTATATATAATTTTAGAAAACAAGAGGTCTTACTTCAAGCTCACAGAGCAAGACAGGGCTACAGTAGCGATTTGCTAGCTTCCAGACAGCATCCATATCCACACTGATTTTATTCATTCTACCTACTGTTTTTTTAAAAAGACAAGAAAAGAAGATGTTTTCAGTCTTGTTTTTTCCAGGTATGATATTTTGTTCGCTTTATTTAATATCAATAATAAATTATTGGTAAAAACAGTAAGCATTTATATTGTTTTAATTAGCAAATGTATTTCATACATACCACCAGTAACCAGAAAGCACACTTTTCCAAGGAAAAAGTTTGCATCCACATGTATAAGGGAAGCTTCTATATCTTCAAAACTTCAAAAAAGCAAATAAAAAGAAACAAAATGCAAGGTTATTTTTTTACAAATACAAAATATCCCTTGCTATATTCATGATCTAGTAATAGCAGCTTTTAATAAATCATAAGAAAAAGAAAGAGGTTCTGTTAGTGAACAAATGCTTATGCTTATGTATTTTTTACATTTTGATTAGAAAATAATTGCTCTTTTAATTTTTAAACAACTTCTTTCATGTTACTGAATTCCTGAAGGAGCAAATTTCTCTAGATAATATTCAGATTTAGAAGAAATAAAAGTATTGATTTAATGATACTAACAATACATTAAATGGGATTTCTTCTAACTCTTATAAAATAATAAAATAGGGATAAAAATCTAATAAGTAAATAAAGCCAGTGAACATACTTAATGAACCTAATTTTACATACTTGGGCACAACATTTAAAAATGAGAAGTTATAGCTTTTAAGTCTATTCAATGGAAATAGATAAACTTATGTTACCCCTTGTATTTACTACACTTCGCCCAAATTTGCAATTAAACAAACAAATCCCTTCTCCCCTTCTGTCAAATTTATTATTTCTGTTCATACCTGTATTTGCTTTGAACGTTAATCATAAAGACAATCAAATCAATCCTTGGTCGAATGTGGTTTCTCTCCGCAGATAAAGGAAGAGAGGTTGCCAAATGACTAAAAAAAATACAAATAACCCTGCATTTTCAGTCAACAGTCCCAAATCAACAAGTTTGTTCTAAAGAAGTTTTATAGGAGAAGAAAATATTAACATTGAAGTATTAAGCTCAACTACAGCACTTCAGAAAGAAAAAATAGTGACAAATGTAACATAGTATGGTTATACCTAAGTACTAGCTTTAAATAATTTTATCTGAAGATTAGCTTCTTCTACTAGTTCCAAGTGTGCTGGACTACAATCCCATTACAACAAGCCAGAAAGTGACATAAAACTGTTATGCGCCAGATATCAGCAATCAATATTATTTATACAATTGCTGAACAAAGTAACAGCTCCATTAAATAGCCAAAGTTCTACTTCAATCATCAACCTGCAAACTATTCATTATCTAGATAGGACCAATCCCCTCTTTTTTCACAGAAAAAATTAATGCACAGCCCAGATCATTCCCAGAAATTGACAATAAAATCAAAAGCCGGTGCAGGTGCAGATTGGACTTATATAGTAGTTCCTCATTTTTAGCGCAGTACTTTACCATAGACCAGCTGTCCCCCGACCTTTCCGGCTTGGTACCCCAACGTGGTGGTGGTGGGGCAGAGGAATGGTTCTGTAAAATCCCATTTGTGTGAGGAGAGCTTCATGCTCAAGTGCTTGCTGCTCCCGCAAGGGGAGCTTTCTACAGGCACGAGGGCTTGCCCAATGTTTTTTGCAGCCCATTTCTAAACAGATCATGGTCTGGCAGTGGGCTGCAGCCAGGGGGATGGGGACCCCTGCCACAGATCACAATAGCCATTTGTTTTAGATTACAAATGTTCTATAGAATTCCACAAAATGCGAGGGACAACAAAAGTTCTGCTAATACTTTTTTAAGTGTCTTTTTTCCGCCACTTACATATTTACTTTCAAATCTTCTTTTTCCATAAGAATAGTTTCTGCTAGTTGCTGCTGGAAAACATTATTTCTTCCTACCAACTATTAATGAGAAAAAAAAGTTAGTTTAAATAGCTGCAAGAAAAACAGTGGTCAATTTTAATCTGCTATACTTTTGCTGTTCTCATTAATTAATAATTAACTATTCATAAATTTAATTAAATTTTCTCATAATGGAAAAAATAGCTAACTTGTTTCCCCGAAAATAAGACGCTGTCTTATATTAATTTTTGCTCCCAAAGATGCGCTAGGTCTTATTTTCAGGGGATGTCTTATTTTTCCACCAAGAGCTTCCTGTCTGCTCCGGCTGCACTGGAGGGGAGGCCTTATTATCGGGGAGGTCTTATTTTGAGGAGATGCCTTATATTTTAGCGAGGCAAAACTGTAAGTAGGTCTTATTTTCGGGGGATAAGTTTCGGGGAAACAGGGTATTAACTGGGAAGAATTTAAAAGAGACAGTCTCTCCCCCCACCCCCACCCCAGTATAACAGAGGTATCATCGTCAGGGCTTCCTTTAGTTTACTTGGCAACACGAAGGGCGTGATTTGCTTCCGGGATGCTTTTTCAACTTCTCGATCTAGTTTATACATCTGAAAATGCCAGATGTCACCTAGCCAGGCCAGGCTCGGGAGCTTTTCTCGAGAGAGGCCAAAGAGCTGCCGTCAAGCGCCGGGACCTGGGCTGCTCCGAGCAATAAAGACAGAGGCTCCTGCTGCGAAGACCTCCACCTGCTTTGCGGGCTCCCCCTCCGGACCGAGAGGCGTGGCTATTCCGTGGGCGAGGTCATTCCGCGGGGATGGTGGGAAGCTTCAGCGCAGCTCCTGGGCCCGGCTGGAATCGCCGACCGCCCAGCGGGCTGCGGAGAGGCAAACCTGGCGGCCGCGGGCTGAGTGGCCGAGTCGCTTTTCTTTAACCCGTTTTCAACTCGGGACCGCAGAAACGACGCAGCGCAGACGCCACCCGCGTGAACTGTTGTTTGACGGATGTCAAGATACGCACCAGGATGGTCGCAGAATTAAGGGTGGGGAGTTTGCCAAAAGCGCTCAACGTCGACATTGTCACAACTAAGGCAAGCGCGTCCCCCTTTTCAAACTACCGCCAACAACGTCACCGTGACGTCTTTATAGCGTCGCTCCCGGCGATCAGATGACAAGCTGGAAGACGGATTCCGGAACTAGATCTCCTTTTTTTTTTCTTTTACTGCGCATGGGCATTTGGACGGTTGCTCGGAATACAAGCAAGACATTGTGCGCACGCGCGTTATTTCAGAAGGTCTGGGGTTTTCGCAGTTGTGTGCCGCAGAACCCGATCTGAATGCGGCGTTGTGGGTCGTGTGTGCATCAGTCGTGCCCCGTATCTCTCAGGGTAGTGAGGAATGGTGACTGGCAGCGCTGGGTTTCCTGTAGGATGTTCTGAATGAAGTGATTGTAATGACAAGTGAAACTCCAAGCACGCACTTTGCACGGAAGAAGGAATTTTGTCACAGGTTTAATTTCTCTTTTCTAAATTGCCCTACGTCAGCGTGGATAGCCTATCCCCAAAAGGTTGCGTGCAGCCCGGAATCTCCTGTTTTGCATTTATTGGGTACCAATAAACTAAAAACTGATGGCTTGGAAACGACCCATAAATAAAAGCTATAGCATCACTCCCCAAGCAGGCACATTACATTAAAAAAGAAAGAAAGTGAAATACCACCATATTACAGGCACCCCTTCATATGGCAACTGTGGCTCTTGGCTACCAAAGGCAGCTTAGTGGCTCCAAAGCACCACCTAGTTATGGCTGTTACTCTGTTATCAGGGCAACCTAAAAGTAGGGGTGCTCCTGGAAACCTAGACTCCAAAGAACATAATAATGCTGCTGCTTCTTTCATGACCTACTTAACTTTTACTCTGCATCCCAAGGGAATGCCAAGCATCTTTCTGAGACAACTCAGAAAGCTCAGGCTACCCAAGAAACTGCTGACACAATTCTACAAAGGAATCATTGAGTCTGTAATCTGCACCTCAATAGCTGTCTGGTTTGGCAATGTAACCAAACAAGATAAACACAGACTTCAAAGAATAGTTAGAACTGCAGAAAAACAATTGCTACCAAACTTCCCTCCATTGAAGACCTGTACGCCAAATGAGCCAAAAAAAGAGTAGGGAAAATAATTATAGACCCCTAACTCCCTGAACATTACCTGTTTCACTTTCTTTCCTCCGAACGCCGCTACAGGGCATTGCAAACAAGGCAACTAGACACAAAGACAGTTTCTTCCCCCATGTCATCAACCTGCTAAATAACTAACTTACACAACACTGTTAAATTATCTAGTAGGCACATATCATTATTACATTCTTATCTTTCCTATTTCCTATTACTTATTCTCTTAATTGTATGACAATTAACTTGTTACTTATATCTTACAATATAAAACAGTTGTTCATTTATTTTGATTATTAATATCCTACAACTTTTCTAAACGTATCACAAAAATGTATGGCATGAGGAAGGTGTTTTGTGACATGGTGAAATGTGTTTTGTGCATGATGATTGTACTTTATAACATGAGGAATGTACTTTATGATTGTGATTGTATTCATGATTAAAATCACAGTTTGTTGATTGCAGCCTATATGTACATGACAAGATGAATGTAATTTCTGATTATGAATGTATCTTATGATTGTAATCACAGTTTGTTTATTGTATGTATGTAGGTATGGAGCATGTACACCGAAGACAAATTTCGTGTGTGTCCAGACACACTTGGTCAATAAATTCTGATTCTGAAACTCAGAACGTGCTCATGTCCCTTGCCTTATTCAGAGGCGTGTAAAATTCCTCTGCTCTTATCTGTTCCCATGTTGTATTTTGAGAGAAAATTGCTGTCCTTGGTTTGAAATTCCAGATTCGGTTCTTGATAAGAATCAGCTATTTTGAACACTGAATGAACTAACAGGCAATTAAAAGAATAATGGAAAAGAATAAGGAACTGTAATTCTCATATTGAGTTTTCTCTTATTTTTTTCTCTTTAAGGGAGCCAGAGTTAGCCTCAAATACTGTTTATGTAGCATTAAATTGTGTTTTATTGTAAAGTGCTTCAGGTTTTGTTAATGAATTCAAATACACAAATATTTTGATAAATGAAGTTTTGCTGTATTTTTTACAAAAATCATTTTGTATATTAATTTGTAAAAAGAAATAAATATTTAAGCATATTGATTTTAAAGGAATTTCTTATCTTTAAAAACGTTGACTGTTAATGTGCTGATTATTTATAATATTGATATACCTCTTTCTAAACTTTTGATTTACAGTAACATATCTAATCATATAAAGTCAATTGTTGTAACAATAAATCAAACAATATTCAAAATAGAACTGTAAAGCATCAATTCTGTATGCAGAAGAAGGTGTCCTATTCCCAAAATTTGTTGGAAAAACCACACTTTTACCTCATTCTAGAAGATCATCTGTGACTTCCAGGAAGATACTTTTGGGTTGTGCCCTTTAAATGCTCATTAGTACATTTTTATAAAGCAGTAGTGTGACTTTTGAGCACAAAGCACCACAGATTTGAAATCATAGAAAGAAACTCAAAACCGAGAGGCCCAGGGGCCTTCTTGCCCATCCTAGACTATGGAAGAACACCAAAACAGAAAGGAATCTGTCAAAAATGGCTTTTTTGGCACTGGAAAATAATAGTCTTAATGTTTATATTATAATTTTTAATTTTTTTAGTTTATGGCCAAAGACTAAATTTTAAAAATGCTTATAAACAAGTAAATAAATAAAAATAAATTAAAAACATGAAATCAAATTAGATCTGTAAACGCATAGATTCAAATTAGTGGTGCTCAATAAGGCAATAATATATTGGAGAAATAAGTTTTTGTGTATTAAATGATAACCAGCCAATGTAGGTTTGGGTGAATTTCAGGCTTATGACTTTTGATGGCAATTGCAATGAAGCAGAACATAGCATACTAGAAGTTTCTATAGAAATATCTGCTAGAAAGAACAGCAAAATTGTCGACTCAGTAAGGACTTGAAGACAAAATTTGATAGAATCCTGTGAGAAAAGGTAAGGAGGAAACAAGCTGCAACCTTGACTGGCTTCCACTTCATCCAATTATACTACTTTGCAGCCATGGATTTGGGGATTACTGAAGATTTTTTCTTTTTTTATTAAAAAGTTTTGCAAACAAAAAGAACAAAAAGATTTTTCCCCTTCCCTCCACCTCCCAC
>JANHFO010000387.1:49667-61287 GCA_032468095.1 Pareas carinatus
AGAAAATGTTTTAAAATAAGTCATCTTAGAGGAGGGGAAAGACCAGCTTTCCAAGGTAAGATATTGCTTGGGTTTAATAGACAAACTATTGTTTTATGACAAATTTAATTTATTGCATCATAGACAACAACAAAAAATCTTAAAATGTAGGTTGAAGGAGAAAGGGGAAAAAAGGAAATTAAGAACTGCTATATTGAATGACTCAATCACATCTGAACATTCTGAACAAATTCCTTTCTTTCTTGTTATCTATGCTAGATGGGAAAGAATGTTGCAGAAAAAAATGAGACTTTATGAGAATAAAGTAGTTATAAATGTTGACAGAAAACTCCCTATGTCTTGCTCAAGTTGGTGCAATAAATTCGTGAAGGGAGAAGAAATCATCTCTAGGTGTTAATCAAACTTTTCCATGCATGGTCTGAATTACATTTAGTTCATTTTCATAATCATATTTGATAAGCTCAAATTAAATTGAAACTGTGCAAGATTGCTTAGCTTCCAGGAACTAGACTCACAGCTCCTGCTCGAGGCCCTTCGTCCAGATTTGTCTGATGCATCAAGTGTGCCCTTTTCTGGACTGGGAGGCCTTGTCATAGTCACTCATGCCTTGGCCACCTCCCATCTGGATTACTGCAGTGCGGTCTATGTAGGGCTGCTCTTGAAGACCACACAGAAGCTTCAGCTAGCCCAGAATGCAGCAGTGCACACAGTAATGGGGGACACTAGACTTGCCCATGTAACTCTGTTGTGCAAGCTGAATTGGCTTTCAGTTTCTTTCGAGATGCAATTCACTTTTACAGTCCTATGTGGCACCGGGCCATGCTCTCTGTTGGACCGCTTTTGGGGCTAGGAAATGCACCTTTTCCATGATAGCCCATGCCTTGCAAAACATCTTGCCCCCTGGAAGTTCTGGATGGGTTTTAGAGTTCTTAAAATGTTTTAATATGTCTTTTACTCTTTGATTGGGTGCTGTCCAGAGCTGGCCAAAAGGTGGGTGATTATATAAAAATTTTAGATTTATTTATTTATTTAACGTATGGCAATGTTTTAGATAAATAAAATAAATACGATTATACTTTTTCTATTCATCAAACACCAGCTCTTTATATTTACTTTCCTTTTGTCTAGTGGTTATGCCTCATTTCTTGGATTGGTTTGTGCCAATGTATTTGATGATCTCAATTCTCATATTGGTGGGCTTTGGAGCTTGTATATACTATTTTGAGCCAGGACTTCAGGAAGCACACAAGTGGAGAACACAAAGACCAATCATGGAGCGAGACCTCCGGAAAACATTGATGATACGAGACAACCTAGCATTTGGAGTGCCTGAAGTTTAATATTCTGTTCCCTAAGATATATGAACATTTTTAGAAGATATAAAGTCAAATTTGGTTTGTTCAGGAGTATTTTTTGCTACGCATTATGTGGCCACTTCATAACTTCAATCTTTGCAATGTGGTTTCTTTTAATGATGCATTCTTTGTTAGTTTCTCTAAAACACACCTTTTAAATAATGTCACCTTGGAGCTTCTGGTTTTAAGTCTTAATAATTAAGCTCTGTACATCATACCATGATTTGAAATTTTTCGCTCCTCTGTAAATAAGTTAATCTGTTAGAAATTGTTACACTTAAAGAGGTACTAGATGGTTATGTTTTATACCAAGAGCAACAAGTGTAGATTCTGGATTGTCCTGAAAACTCTTCTGACATTATGCCATTTTTAATCACTTGGGTACAGTAAAAAACAAGAAACACTGATTATATACATTTTCACTTTCAGCACTGAGCTCAGATATGCTGAAGGACATATTCTGTGTAGGTTAAGGATGGAGAAAAAATAGCCTACGTTCTTTATTTAGAATGGGATCTTTCACACTTCCATATAGTTATTAAATCTAGAATTTTGAAATGCTGCACTTTTCCAGTTCTCTCCTGCTGTGTCTATTGAAGTGGACAAAGCTTTTAAAACTGAAATGCTCCTTCTAGCACTATTCCTTCTATATGTTCAATTGATCTTAATACCATAGAAGTACACAGTTTACTTATGTATATCTTATATAAGAGCTACTGAACTACAGGCCATGATTGCATAATTCCAGTGCAGTTTTCTAGAGCTGCACTGTATATGATATGGGTTAGAATGTTTGCACGTTGACCACATTTTCTTTAAAGCTGGTATATAACTACTGTATGCAAACATAACTATGTGCACAAAAAAGACTATTAGTGATCTCTATTTCTATGGAGATTACATAATAACCTCTAGAGTTCTTTGCCATTATAAATATCCTGTTTTTGCTGAATTGTATTAGGGCATCACTGATTGCAGTTTTATTCCCTTGATGACATAATGTCTCAAACTCTGCTAACTTAATTCACTGGTACCATTTATTATATCTTGGGGTGGGGGAGGGTAGTGTGCCGCAATCACCAGCTCTTCTTGTACACATTCCATGTGAGGAACACGTGCCTTTCTTTCTCCAATGTGCTCGCAGGTACACATTCCAAGTTAAGAATGTGTGAATACTGTTAACTATAGTATCTGTATACAGTGGTACCTTGGTACTCAATGCTTTGAAACTCATTGAATTTGGTACTCAATGCATTTTGATGTGAAAAATTTGTCTCGGAACTCATCATTTATTTGGTTCTCAGCACACAAGCTAGAACTTGTCAATGTCGGCTGCCTTGTGGCTCACTATGTTATTCCTTCTGGGAAAAATTTGTTTGGTACTCATTGTTTATGGTACTCATAGCACCTCCTGGAACCAATTAAGGATGAGTACCAAGGTACCTCTGTACACTGTTTCACAATTCCTCAAATATGAACATCTTTGAATATCTTTCTATACATTACATGCTTCATTGGAATTTATGGTGTAGCATATAGATATTTTCTACATGTGTAATTTTCTCTCACATCTACCTCTCCTACACTTCATTACATTTGACAGTTTCCATTGTCTAATGCAGTGCCATAGACCCTGACAACAATATAGCACAGAAGGAATTTGTTCAATTTCGTCTCTTGTTCTTTTGACCAGTTCACCATACGTTGTCATGAGTTCATTGCTAGTCATTGCTCTCACTTGAAAACAGCTGATCAATTTTTCAGCAGTGACTGAATTTAAGTGTAGTATATTCCAATTTGTGATACTATACGTGAGTTATGGTAGATGTCTAAGGATACTATTAATATTATTAAAGAGCAGTGTTGCTTTTGTACAGAACACAATTTGTCTCAAAAGCTATGGCAATGTAAATATCATTTCAGGCATCATTCCTGAAAGTAACATTTGCATGAGAATTCCTTAGTTTCAAAACCTTTCACTTCTAAGAACAGTAAAATGAATTCCTGGCTTGAAATGATGTGCTGTGTGTCATTTTAAATATTTGAAGTGTCTGATAAATTTTCCAAAATGTTAAGTGTTCCCGAGGTTCAAAGATTCTTGCACATGGAATGAAAGGACCAGATTTTATGTTACAATTGTAACTTTTTGATGGTATCAAAGGGTGGCAAATTGTCATCTATTTACAGTAGGGAGGGAAGGGGCAAAGAAGTATGCATTTTTGCAAGAACAGTAAGTGCAAACTGAGCCAGAAATGGTCTAAGTAAACAAGCTTGCTTCTGTATTTATATCACCTTTGTTATACTTGGATACTGATCTATTTTTATAAGGAGGCAGTGAAACAGCAACACCATAAAGTTCCCAAAATAATGTCCTCCTCTTCCCATCCTGTATATAAATAGCCATTCTTCTCTGCCTGTGACCTATCCATCAACACTGCTGCTAGCTACAGCCATAGTTGAGACCTCTTTTCTGGGCCTTGTTTCTCTTTTCGCAGCAACTAGACTACCAATGCAAACCAACAACCCCAAGCAGAGCAATGGGGTAGCAATAAGTCTTTTATTAGCAAATGTAGGACTTTGAAACAGCTGTCAGCATTCCTTCATAGCTAGTGGACAGTTGCAATATATGGGCATAGGGGCATTATGGCACTGATTTGCACTAAACCTTTCTCCTGTTTCAGATTTTTTCCTCAGGACTGTATCACTTATAAAAAATAGAATGCATTTGAAGCATGTCCAATATCCATCCTGAATCAATGTTGTGAGCAAGCTTTCACATTGCATTTGAGTGTAACATTACCCAGAGGGTCAAAGCAACCATTAAGGAGTGATTAAGCAATTATGTCAACTTTCTGTAGGTGCTTTGATTTCAGTCCAAATACAGTAAAATCTTGAATTGCGAGTGTTATTGGTTCCAGAACCATGCTTGTAATCCAAAGCACTCATATATCAAAATGAATTTCCCCGTAAGAAATAATGGAAACTCAGCTGATTTGTTCCACAACCCTCCTCGCTCTCCCTTCCACTCTCCCCTCTCCTTTCCCTTTCTTCCTCTCCATCCCATGATTCGTGCCAGTCAGCTGGGCCTCTGGGGGCTTCCCACTGTGCCCAACAGCTGATTTGGAACTTTAGAAACAAAATAACATGGACTCTAAAACAAGAAAACCCCAACCGCAATAGAGAGCAAGTGAGCTGCACTCTAGACACTGGAGAATAAGTACACATTTTTTTTCTTCACTCTAAGCTGTCAGAGAAAGGGAACGCCTCCAAAACTACAGTGTTGCACAGGGCTCATTAACATAAAGGAACAGCTAAAGGAGCTACTGCTGCAGATTCCTTTTGAAGCAAATGTTGCCAATAATCCAAAATTGAACAGATTGAGCGAGGAAGGGAAACATAAACCTGCATTTCCCCTGCCCCATTTTTTTTGAGCAGCTGGCTCAGATCTTTTCAATTCTACCACCAGTGATCTCCTGTAATCTCCTGGCTTGGGAAGAAAACCCTTAAAAAAGCAAGCTGATTTGGCTGTAGTGCTTGACTCGGCTCTGGGGCTTCCCTCTGCAAACTGCTGATTGGCTGTTGGGCACCCTCAGCTGAAGACATTCCTCATTTATCAAATTAAAATTTATTAAAAATGTTTGTTCATCTTGCAAAACACTCGCGGACCAAGTTACTGACAATCCAAGGTTTTACTGTAATTCGTATGGATATGTGCTGTGAGTAAGCAATGCTATTTATCCTACTTTCCAGCAAAAATGGGGGATGAACCCAGCCATTCAGATCAGTATATCTAGTAATCTTATTTTTGATCCTGACTGCTATAGAAATATTTCTACCCCTTAATGGCGCTTTATTATCCAATAATGAATGAGAAATTTGTTAACATTTGAGAGATCTCTGTTCTGTTTCTATACTTTCTATTAAGAAAACTCCATTTTCAAATAGGTAACAAGTATGAAATCCACAATCTGTTTTCAATTTCACCTCTTTTAACTATCAGAAAAAGAATAGACAAAAATCCAATGTAACTAAGCTGTGTCTTATAATGGAATTTTTAACCACCTATAATGAAGAGCTCATAAATCCTGTTTTTCAACGTTACTGAGAAATATTTTAGAAGAAGGAGGTTAGAACACAGCTGGCCTTTCAAAATTCTCCTTCTCTACTGAATTCTCGCAATGTCCTTCGATGTCTATTTGACTGGGCCTGATGGACATTCAATTCCCAAAACACCTTGTGGGGCAGTGACTGCACTGTCTCACATCTTGACTGCCTCTCCTGTTTGGTGCACCAATTCTTAACTGTTTAGCTGTTGCCAAGTTTTATATTGTCCCTAAGTGCAAGCTTCCTTGTGAACACTTTTGTGTGTAAAAATGAAATATTCCTATCTTACACGATAACTTCCTCTATAAACATAACACCAGTATTAGCAGCTCTGAACTCATATTATAGCACACATAAATGGACAGCCATATGGTGCAGTTTTTGTGAGAAAAAAACACATATTTTATGATTAAAGTAATATTTAGATGGATCTTGGATCTGACTAATTTTGGAAAAAAAGTTATGCTTAAAACATTAATAAAAAATTAAAACATTGCTATTTCAGATTTAAAAACTGTACTCCTGACTGCACTTAACTAGGAAGCAAACTAAATAGAAAACATTAAGCATTAATTTTGAATAAATAGGAATGGGAGTACATGTATAATTGTACAAAATTAGGTCAATTAGACATACACTGTATATATTTTTGGATGCCATACCTGTTCTGTTTCTAGCTATTTTTTTAATTAGCAAATAAACATTTTGCAAAGAAACACATAAATGCCTCGATCCCAGAAACATTGTATTTAAAAAATGGATATTGGGAACATTAGGAGTTGGACCTCTTTAGACCACTAGAAAGTATTCAGCCTAAAGTCTACTCAGAAAGTAGTGTGTGCATTTTTTTCTCTCAATTAGATTAAACCTGCTACTTGACAGTGTAACTTAAACAGCTCTGGAATATCATATTTTTTGTTCCCTGAGTTGATTAATACTGAACAATGCTGATCTACTGTTGGGTGTATGGGAATTGAATGGATCCTGAACTGGATCCAGCTGTCCTGAATTCTCAGAATTGTTACGAAGGTGTTTCATTCGCTAGACTGGATAATTTATTGGTGAACTGCACTGTGCTGGTGATTCTCTGCCTTAGAGTTGTTAAAATTATGTTCATGTTGTAAGACTGATGTTAAATGAATACATTCGGAGAAAGCTGTGCTTGGCACGTGATGTTCACAGAGTGGTTGGAGCTTTTCACCAAGCAAGTCTTGTACAGTTTAAACTTGTACAGGGCTCCAGAAGGGTAAAGCATAAGATGAGTTCACACGATGCTTCTTCTCAGTCATCATCATTTGCCTGTTTGGAAAAGTACAGATAAATAATACCATACTGTTCACTGCCAAGGAGAAAGTGCTGAGGGCTATAGATTATGGTGGTCAGAATGAGGCTCCCTACAGAACTGTGGACCTTAGAATTTTGTCTGTGTGTCTACCTGTTCATCAGATTTCTAAACCACCACAGTCCTACAAATGGCTAATGATGCTAACTCCTAACACTGTTGGACTATTAAACTCTATAATATTTGTTATGGAGTGAAACAGGGAAGGTTCCACTTCTATCTGCACTCCCCCCTGCCCCTGGCAGCAGCGGGAAAGCCATTGTAGCTGATTGGCTGGCTTGCCCAATTCAAAGGTATAAAGAGGGAAGCCAGCCAGCAGCAATTTTACTGTGCGTTCTAACTGAGACAAATAAAGAGCTGAAGTCACATCCTGTCTCTGCCGTCTTTCTTCCACCAACACCACTTCACTGGCGATGAAGATGGTCAATATTGGTCCAGATATAGAAACAGTACAGATAGCTATCATAAAACAAGGCTTCAAACTTTGCCCCACTTTTCCCCCATATCCTTGTCACTTGAATAATAGATAAATATTAGCAGAATTATGAAGTATTGTTACAGAATAATTTATATTAAGGGAACTCTGAAACTTAGCAAATAAGAGATTGTTAGATTGAATGAAGCTTTTGAGAATACTTTGCAGGGGGAGACACATAAACAGAAAGACTAATAAACTGTGACCATCACTTCTACCATGATAGTCTGTGTACCATTTTCTCCTTCTGTCAGGTGACCTAGTACAGAACTGTGAATTTAACTCATTTGCTTCAGAAACTGAAATAAAATCTAAAAACAGCACTTTCTATATGGTATTTTGCAAAGTAGATAATCAGTTTGACTTGTTGGTTGCTATAAACTATTCTGACGAAATGTAATGTTAATGGTTGTGCTTTATAATGGTAATGTTTATTTTGAATAGAATTCTAATAAACAAGTCAGAATCAATCAAATACAGTATCTTAGTATTTTGTTCCTCTCACAGTATACAAGCTTACTTAAGGATAATGTAATCTACTTTTCTGTTTGGGACAAAGCATTTCCTCTTTTTTATGCATATGAAAAGCAAGGTCAGAGAACACCAGCACCTTAACACCAGAAATATCTTGATGAGTTGAAATACTTGCAACAGATAAACAGTTATGTATTCTAAGATGCAAATTACACAGGCCTAACATGAATGCACATGTAGACTAACTGTGATACCAAAAGGAACAGAGATGTCCACCATCTTGTCTCATTTTTCAAATGGGAAACTTACTGTATCTTTTAAAAATGGATGTATAACCTCATCTTCCATTGTTAAATAAAAGCGAATACAGGGTACAGAATAAAATCTTTGTCTTCACTTTACTATCAATTGAGAGTAAAGATATATTGAATGATGCTATGGATATAAACTAGAGCTAGTCGACATGGGCTACAAAACATGAACATAATTCTATGGTAACAAAAAGCAAAAAGATTTTTGGTGTAGTATCTTTTTCCCATCATCCAGTATCATCCAGATTTTGCAGCTGAGATGTGGTATGATATGCCAAATAAACACATTCCAGTATTACAGTTTAAATACAATCATATTCTGTCATTAATATTATAAACGCTGTCCAGATAAACACGATAAATAGATATAACATAATTCTGTTACCTAAAAGAGTGCCAGTTTGGTGTAATAGTTAAGACATCAAGCTAGGAACTAGGAAACCATGAGTTCTAGAGCATCCCTGGGCACAAAGCCAGATGAGTGACCTTGGGCCAATCACTCTCTCTCAGCCCTAAGAAGGAGGCAATGGCAAACTACTTCTGAAAAATCTTACCAAGTAAACTGCAAGGACTTGTCAAGGCAGTCTCTGAGAATCAGACACAATTGAATAAAAGAAAAAAAAATCTCCTAAAAATAAAGAAACCATCCTCATTGGCTTAGGTACTTATTTAGATTTTTCCAGCGGTTGAAGAGTTATGTTAGCAAGAGTGTGGGAGATTCAAAGGCCTGGAATGGAAGTCATGCTCGGATTTTAAGCCCTTCAAGACTTACACAAAAAGCATATTGTTCCACCAGTTCCTGCTGTTGCGCCCTGCAAATAAATGCTTGATACATTGTTTTCATATGAAACTGGAGAGGGCTGCTATGAAAATCAAAGGGTCTAGGTCACTTTCCCTTAAAATGTCTACCCAGCTACTTTGCATTTCAGTTCTCATAACCCTTTGGCAAGTTTTATGATATAGATAATTCAAGACACTGAAATAAGACCTTAAAATTAAACCTAAGAGCTGGTAAAAGTCAGAGTCTGAGTCAAATAGGTGTAGCATGTGTTATCAAACTAAGGACAATTTTAATAGGATTGGATACACTTACCACCCCTTTTCAAGTGCAACTTAAAAACTCTTCATATGTTGCTTTTCTTTTTTGCCCTCTTGGGCTAGGAATAACTGACCAGAAAAGCATTTACTGAACATCTACAGGTGTTTTCTTTAAAACATGTCAATATACTTTTAAAAATTAAAAAGCTGCTTTTGATGTGAAGACAGCTGTTCCGTCAGGCCTCTGCTGGAAAAGCAAGGGTGTTATAAAAAAATGTTAGAGCTATGATACTATATCTAACTGTGACATGGTGTTTTCTAAGTTATAGAGAAATATGTCTATTTTCCAACTTCCATCAGTTTCAACTCTTCTTCACATGGACATGCTCCCTTTATATAGAGATTACAGTATGTCCAATATCAAATAGTAATCTGCACACAGGAATGATACTAACTTTTGCAGTATGAAATATCCATTCATTTTCTTAGCAGTAAAAAATTATCCAACTTATGTCTGCTCTGCTGCATGGGAATTGATAATAATTGAAGTTGTTATTCCTTCATGCTTCAGCCCATATCCCCTTGTTGCATGAACAGTCAGTATACATGAGTTTAGCACTCTTCTAGAAAACAACTAAATGCAAGCTAAACAGATCCAGCACCTTCTCAGTAGATTTGTGTTCATCAAAAGACCGAGTTAACAGGTGAGTAGCATGGCTTACGTCTTTATTAGCTAAGCAACATTCAGGTAACCCAAAATATTTTAAAGCTCCATTCCAGGCATCTGTGTACAACTGCTTCAACTTGGCCTACCACATGTTAAGGACAGCAATTACTAGTTGATTTTCCTACTGTCACAAAACACTGATAAGAGGGAAAATGCAGCCAGGAGACTCCAGCAATTGCTGCCTTTAAAGTGTCTCATATTGAAATCCTAAGGACAGCAACAGTCACCAGCATTGTCACTGAAGCTTCTGGTGCAACACTATTTAACTGACAGCCTTTTTTGCCAACTTGGTGACTGGAAGAATGCTTGCTAATGCATCAATGGGAAAAATTCCTATAATACAGTGCCTTTTCTTTCATTTATTGTCTGTATAATGCTTCAGAAGAATAATGTTATATGCTGTTGCTAGATGTTTACACGCACTGAGTTCTCTAGAACCTACCTCTTTCCTTTTTACAGTTTCCAACTCAAAGCTGCTTATGAGTGCTCTCATTCAAAGCCTGTGCCCACTCCTTGCCTCTGCATCCAGCAGAGTGCTGCTCCAAGCCTCCCAGATGCTCTTTCTCCCACTTCAAGAGAATGAGAAAACACTCCCCAGCTAAAAGAAAATACTGTAGGCAGAGAAAGAAAAGAGCAAAACATTTGAAAGAGGGGCAAACATATTCTTCATGTCATCCAGAAAGTTTGGGTGTCTTAAGGTTGATAATGCCTTGTTAAAACTGGTGTAAATGGGATCCTTTGCAATCTATGGAAGACTGTTTGGGGGATGTTCCGGATGAGTATTCAGCTGCTTCCTGCCTTTGCATTACCAGGTAAGCACTTATCATTCTCTTTAAGAAGCCCTTGAGAAAATGTTTGGTCCAAGCTATATCTTAGACCCAAGAGCTTTTAAGAGGACTTAAAGATTATCTCCTTCAATGGCTTACAGCAGCCATTCCCAGCCAGATGATCTTGAAAAGCACTAGAACTAAAACTTAACAGAATTTTGGAAGATATGGTAAAAGTCTTCCACCGCACCCCTAATCAAATAAAAATTATCAAAAAAGACTATCAAAAGACCACTAAATCTGTTGATCAGCAATACAATTAGGACGAGTGATGACCAGGAACTGTATTTCTTGTTTTTTTAAATAATAATTTTATTAAAGAATACAATTTACAAGTTTAAAAATTTATATAAATTTAAAAAGAAAAAAACTAGAAGAGGTAGAAAAGAAAATGCAGGAAAGAAAAAAAATATGAATATAGTAAAGTAAAATATATAAAAAAGTGACTTTGCCCTTCATCACAAGTTTAAACTATTTTAGTAACGTAGCACTTTCTCTTAAAATTCAACAAAATGATTTCTTTTCTCCATAAAAGAAGTAAAGGGGTCCCTGCAGATTTTACTTCACTAGCCATTGCCGACTATAGTTGCTGACTTTCCCCCATATCTTTTATCTACAAATATATTCATAAAATCATTTTAGTGCTGATGTCAGCAAAATTCCACTAAGAATTAACAGAGATAGCAACATATATATTTTAACCTTGATCAATAAACCAACTTCATAGTTCTTTTTACTTCTAACGATGTTGATCTATAGTTCTTTCAAATAATGTTCTAGAACTTGATTTCTTTTCATTTTTTAATTTGTCTCTTCACAAAACTGTTCAAAATTTTAACAAGTCTCTTTTGTAAGTTCAATATGAAACAGTTATCCATATCACTTTTTGTGTTATTTGTTTATTCCTTTTATTAAGATATCAACCAATTTCTTTTGTATATCCAGTACAGCATTCCCCCCATGTTCT
>JANHFO010000387.1:131999-143023 GCA_032468095.1 Pareas carinatus
CTATGTCCTGAGCTAGATAGTTAGAATATAGACTTAAGGAATAAGTTTATATATGGGCAGGAAATAAATTGCCTTATTAAAAATTCAAAAGATAGACTGACATCAATGAGTTGCTAAGAAATGCTGCTTGGAACTGACCATTATTCCTAGTGGGTCAAATAATTTCTAAACACCATTTGAAATCTTAACAAAGAGCTTACCAAATATTAAAAGGTGCTTCCCTCCGGAGGAACATATGCAGTACCCAAATGTATTGCATGTGAGAAGCAAATTTTAAGAGGACAGCATCATTTATATTTTAAATTAAATGAGAGACTAAGAAAAGGAACTTTTCAGTGGAAAGTGGGGGGTGCGATTGTCAAACGTTGGTGTGTTATGAAATAGACAACCCTGAAGGGTTGTTCTCTCCAAAAGGAGCACTCAGTAAGATTTTTCTCCTTTTCTTTGGGAATTTTTTTTGTTGGGGGGGGAAGGGAAGCTCTTTTTATGTAATCATATAAAAAATTTAGATGCATCTTCATTTCGTTCTAAATTAGCTTTATAAATATGGGATTTTATCTATTCTTGAACCTTATTGGGTGTTGTTTTTACCCCTCTTGCTGTTTTTAATTCTAATTTTAAAAGTGACTTCAACGGACGTTTTAGATGGAAAGTTTTCAGGACTTTCTTGAGCTGGCCTGTACTTCCCCTTTCATAAACATTAACACTGGCATGTTTCAACAGGTGGCAGCAGTTAGCTGATCTTATCTCAGCAACTGATCCAAATCAGGCCTGGTATTAGAACATGGATGGACTGCTTATCACTCTACATTTCACACTGATATCATCATAAAGTGTCATCTCTAATCTTTTTCAGTCTCTTATGTGTTAATCTATTAATAAGCACAAGATTATCGACTTGAAGTTCAGAAGACCCTTTCTTTATTGGCATTGAGTACCAGTTAATGTGCCATTAGAGCAGCAGCTGGCTATCCAGTTCAAAACATCATATTTTGTTTCTGGTGGCAGTGTTTACTAATATTTAATACTTAAATATGCTTTCCTTTTACCCTTCCTTGCTTTTATTCTGTACAAGCACAAGTTTTTCTATAGCAGCTTGGCTATGTCTGTATAAGAGATGTCATATAAGATGAAATATAATTCAGTATAAAATAAGAACAGCTGGGAAATAATGGTTATTTAGTTCCT
Organism: Pareas carinatus; assembly: GCA_032468095.1. Taxonomy (NCBI): domain Eukaryota; kingdom Metazoa; phylum Chordata; class Lepidosauria; order Squamata; family Pareidae; genus Pareas; species Pareas carinatus. The sequence goes on from JANHFO010000387.1 coordinate 133,188, forward strand.
TCATCTTGATTTCCATTTGATCTTATTATTTTGCCACTAACCTCAGCTATCCCTAAATGCATAGCAGGACTAACTCTGCAGGTAGACCGGATGACAATGTCACAGGTAGCTTTAATCACAAAGCAATAAACAAAAATGGCTAATAAATGATGACTTCAAATAAAAAGGCAAATAGGAAAAAAGATATAGTTTGCAGCAACATACCAGATAGCATCTCTCCTTGTTGACAATATTCTATGAGTATAGGTAGTTCTCAACTTACAATTTGTTACATTTGTTTAGTAACTGTTCAAAATTACAATGGCACTGAAAAAAGTGACTTTTGACCATTTTTCACACTTAAGACTTCTGCAGCATCCCCATGGTCACATGATCAAAATTCTGACACTTGGTAACAGGCAGATATTTATGAAGGTTGCAGTAACCCAGAGTCACGGGGTCACCTTTTACAACCTTCTGACAAGCAAAGTCAATGGGGAAGCCAGATTCACTTAACAACTTTGCTACTTTATGAACAGAAATTTTGGGCTCAATTGTGGTTGTAAGTCAAGGGCTACCTATATCTGTTAATTGTTCTTTGTCAACTTAGGTTGTCTTCAATTTGAATCCTGCAGGACTTTTTCTCTCGACCCTATGTTGAACACCTTTCAATAATTTTATTACATTTAAAAATCATTATCAACAGATCAAAAGCAATATAAAATTGGACACCAGCATCAAAGTACAGCAACACTCGAGTCTGGCAGTATGAAACAACTTTTAACATGCATCTGCTTACCAAACCTTTTCAGTACTACACCTATAATAGAACTACTGCTCTTTATAGTGATTTAATGTGAAAAAAGGCACTTCCAGATTTCTTAACTCCAAATTGTTCAGTGTTTGTCAGAGGTTTGATTTTTGATCAGAAACAAATAGGGAGCTAGTGAAATTGTTTTCAGTTCTAGAGCAATGTGATCTCCAAAGTGTATGCCTGCTATTATATTTTAAATTACCTTTGATTTTTCAAACATCTTTCAAGGCAACAACCCACATTTGTCTTATTGAAGATTAGGAAGAAGGTTCATTCACAGTAATACATTCTTATATTGTGTGCTTATCAAGGTCCATCTGGTACTGGGCGCAATGTTTTAAGGGTATTAAACAGGGCTTATCCAGAGAGATAGGTAACCAGAATAAGTGATCTGGAAGCCAAGTCCCACTGGGATGTTGAATGCTGGATATATTTTCAGTTTTGAGAAATGTAAGCAGATATGCTACTCCAATAGACAAGTGAGAAAATTGAAGATGAAATTTTTGCTGTTGGTTCAGAAGGCAGTGCATTGACGATGTTGATTTTATCAGATGATACCATACCTTGATTTATACAGTATAGCAAATGAATGCCAGTTCCCTGTCCAGTTTACAATCTAAATGTTGAGTGGCCTCTTGAAGATACACTCTTGAATACTTTTTCTTCCATACTTTGAAATGTCAGAATGAGTATTTCACTTAGCTAATTCAACGTTTTTTCCAAATTTGTGTATCTGTCCCACAATCAGTACAGCTCTTGATCTAGTTGTTCAGATTCAAAACAATAACAAAAAGACCATTTGGGACTGTTCCTTTTAAAGTATGTTTACCTAAAACCTTTGGCACCAAACCTACAGATATAATTGGGACAAGTTATTACTAAATATAATAAATATATATAAATATAATAAATAAATAGGCTTTGGTATTTGAGACCAACGTATGGGATAAAAATAGGAATAAAATCCTTTTTTTTTGTGAATTGTAAATTTTACTTCAAACTTTTTAAAATACAAATGTTTCTTAAATCAGTTTTTAAGAAAAATACATTAATTTTTTTTCTCCTGAAGGGAGGCAAATGTTTGAGATTTTATATTTTGGAGTCAAAACTGTTACATATTAAGCTTTAATGACTTGTTACTTGTTGCAAAACATGTTATACTTTCAAAGTCTCCAGTGCCTCTGGTTTATGAATTTTTTCTCTCTTGAATATATTCGGTACTAACAATTGGCCCAAAATTTATTCATTTGCAATGACTCCACTAGGAACCTAATATAATAAAGTTCTTTGATCCTAAACTGCAAGTTGACTTAACTAGTAGCTTTTGTCTTTTCAGTCTTTTCCTTATTGCCCTTAGTGGAACTTTGGCAAAATGCAATTATTTGCAACTAAAAGATACAATGTATGTCAAGGAAGAACATGGTGAAAACTTATAAAGTACTACATGGATAAAAGTAGAGAAACCCATTATTTGGCTCCTGAAAACCTCAGGTAAAAAAATTCCCCAGATATCGTCAAAGGTTTTTTTAAAAAACACACACCTGTAAATGTTAATTACAGTTAAAAAATATGGACATTATTAAATACATGCTTGGAGAAAAACTGTATTAACTATGTCTAATGTTCATTAAATGAACCGAAATTTAATTCAGTTTTGTTTTGCTTCCACACACTGCTCAAAAGCCAAGTATGATGCTTGGCCTACTTTCTATAGAAGAAAACAAAGGAAAATCATTTTTAGAAACATATAACAGAATCTGTGGCATCAAATAGCTTTTAAAAATGAGAAAAAATGTAAATAACTTATGAGATTTCAGGCAGACATTACAGCATATGCAAAGGGTTAACATTTCTCTCTCCAGCTGAATCTGCCTCTTGGAATCATGCACCCCAGGAACACTGACACTAGTTATCAGTGGAAACTTTTTAAAAAAAGTTGTGCGTAGGAGATATTTACGTTTTGCAAAGTCTCCCAGAACTCAAGGTGATATCCTTAGCTTCTTCTCACTGATCCTGAGAGGTAGATTAGACAGATAAGAACAGCCCTAAATCATCTAATGAGCTTGATGACTGAACAGGAATTGGAACATTCATCTACCCAATCTTAGTTCAATACTCTAACCAATATGACACATTGGCTTGCACTTTAGTTGGAATTAAGAAAAGGACACTTGAAAACCGGACAGGAATGTTTCCCCATCTGTATTTTAAGTAAAAGAAATCAGAAGTTTATTGGCATCAATGTAGAGTCTATCTTCAATCCATCCCAAAAGAAGTATGGGGAAAGACTCGTTTTAAATCCGAGTAGTAAAACTAATAATTCAAATTATAAACAGCAACCGTGGAAAAATGGCTTGTTCACAAAGAAGTGAAATACATTAAATTCCACAGATAAAATTAGGTTAAAATGAAGTTTATTAGGTTTTTGTGGGTTTTTCCTTTTAGTTTTTTTTAATATATATATATATATATATATAAAACTGTTTGTGAAACAGCTATTTTATTCCCATGGCAGAGTGATCCGTGAAAGATGCACTAACCCCTTCTTAAGGCCTTAACAAGAGAAAAAGTTTTGTTTTCTAAAACTCAAACGTTTAAAATTACACAATGTACAAACAAAGAAAAAATAACCATGTGGTGTAGGCTGCTAAATTGACATTCCCCCTTCCTCCTTTTGGGAAACAAAAGAAGAGAAGAGCTAACAGAATTTTCCTGGACAGCTTTACACACACTGATTATATCAACATTCAAACATCTGTTGAATGCCCCTTTCCAGTAGGCAAGCCTCATATAGACTACCTTCAAAAAAGGCAGCAATTCCTTGGAATGATTTGGGAATATTTGTCAGTGGCCAATAATGGCCCCAATCTCCCACCTTTTGGTACAAAGTTATGTATATAAGGTTAAAGTATCTGAATATGAAGCAAGCAGAAGACACTCTTTATTTCACAAACCACATGACATAGTAGTCTTCTGATGCTTCTCAGGCTTTTCTTAATAAAAATAAATAGTGTTTTTTTTAAGAAAAAATGCTATTCACACATACACAAATACAAGCACCCAGTAACCATTCATCCCTACTCTCATCCCTGCAGACAATTTTGCCAGCAACAAAAAACTTGTATTCTTTAAAACCTGGATCTTCTATTGTGGAAAATGGAGCAGAGAAACAAGTTTGATTAAGAAAGCTCATTAACTCCAACACTCCTTCTGAAAGAAAAAGTGATTACATTGTAAAGGCCTTTTCTGACTTCTAGTTAATACACGTTTATGAGCAACTTCAAACCTATGTGGGTCCTAAAAATGGAATTTAATGCATAAAAAGGGATAGCGCACCTTTCATTTAAAACAAGTCTATCAAGACTAAAAATAGATCTTTAATATATATATATATATTTATCTATATATATATTTTATCCCTCCCTCTTTAATTCTCCCACCTTCTCTTCTTTTCCCTCCCCTACCCATAGTCATTATGAAGAGTGTGTCCATGAAAATAGCTGGTTCAGACTCCTAGATCATATTCTGTGATGTTGTCAATCAAATGTGATGAAAGAATTGATGGAGGAAGTGCTGGCATGGTAGGCTTGTCAAAAGAGGGACATGACTGCACAGTGGGAAACAAACGATCTAATCTTGAATGTCCACCGCTTTTATCTCAACAGTTTAACCTGTAAGACAGAAAAATGAAATATTACTAACATTTACAGGTATATATCCCATAATGACAAATTTTCTTTCTTTAGCTTAAACACCATTGCATTTCTGAAGATTCCAAGTAGTTCACAAATAACATATTTTTTTAAAGAAATCACCTGTTAGGAAGTTTATATGTGTGTTCATGTATTGTTATAGAAATATGACATGAAGATGGAAAAATTAAAAACTGTCAGATAAAGTAGATAAAACAACTTCAGAAAAGTAACCACAATATAACAATGAAATGAGTGATATAAAAAAAAATCAATTAAAAGTTACTCCAAACTATAATTTCAGCAAAATTAGTACAAAATTTTATTGACGATATGTAACTCCGTCAATAATTACCAAAGTAGAGAAATCATATAACAGTAAATGTCAGAAATACTATAATACTGAAAGAACATTCCATTGCATGGTCTCGTAAAAAAACACAGAAGTACTAGAAAGAAATACATCAACATATTCAGAAAATTTGAAATGAAATCACAAATATTTTATTGAATATAATTTTAGAAAAGATAGGTGAAAGATACCATAGTTTGTTAAGATAAATGTCAACAGCTGCAAGAATAAGTTGCAGAAACATTGCCTACGATATAAAATTGAAAGAGTAAAATTGAAGAATATGAAGCAATGGCAAAATCGACAGTGTATAACCTTAATAGAAGTTTAACAATTCAAGCAGGAATGACCCTCTTAAATGACTGCATTTCATATAGCAAGACAAATTTAGATATTTGGAATATGAGTTTTAGGAAGAGTCCTGAGACCAATTAAAAGTAATGCATAGAGTCTTCGACTTATGACCCAATTGGAACCTGAATTACATTGCTAAGCAAGGTGGCTGTTAAATGAGTTGAGCCTCTTTTACAACTGAACAACTGTCATAATTGTTAAGCAAATCATTGCAACTATTAAATAAATCATAAGGTCTTTAAGTAAATCTGGTTTCCTCCACTGACTTTGCTGGAGGCTATCTTGAAGGGCAGTAAATAGTGATTTCCAGGACACTGCAACCATCGTAAACACATACCGGTTGCAAAGTATCCAAATTTTGATCATATGACCTTGGGGATGCCATGTCAGTCATTTAAGCGAGAGAACTGGTTGTAAGTCACTTTTTTCAGTGCTGTCATAACTTTGAATAATTGCTAAACAAATGGTTGTAAGTCAAGGACTACTTGTAGATGAAATGACTTAAACAGATAATAGCAGTTAATTTTCAATTATTCAGTGTTCAGTATAAAGTACAAATATTTAGGTTGTGGTTAGGGAAATAAATGAGAAGGGGAAAATACGTCATGAAAGTTTTTTCCACAATAGTTTTTTTTGCTCAAGTTTAATTATTGGATTTCCTTTTCTTTTCCACATCATTTCTTTGTATATTTATTCTTGGGTTTCCTTAAAAATTGCAAAATAGTAACATTGAATTAAAAACTAACAACAAAGTTCCGATGTGTCACCATTTAGAAAAAAGAATCTTCAAACATCCCGAAGTATTTTTCTATATATTTGGGGATGTTTGTGATTGAAAGAATAAGGGAAGCAACAATGAGCTAGAAGGTGCAGCTTGATGTCCGCTGCATGCATGTCAGATTTCTCTGTCTTTATAGCAGTAACTGAAAAATATATGCAAAGAACATTTACTGTAAGATTGTTGATTAAAGAGTTAAATTAGTAATTAATTTGAATTAAGAAGTATTTGTGCCAGTATTGTGGTGAAGGTTGATTATGAGGAATATGATGGAAGCATGTGTGAATTAGCAAATGATTCAACAGTCAAAAATTTGTGATATACCTTGATAGTTTAATATATTTTTAGATAAATAGTAGCTTTTTATTGTGGTCAAAGACCAAATCAAATACATACAGGAGGAAAACACACCTTCCAACACAAATAAATAAATCATGACAGTGCACCCTCTACTGCCTCAAATAAAGTCTGTACTATCGAACTTGTGATCCTCTGCCGTAGGACTTGCCCGTCTCTTCTCAGCCACGACTGCAGCAAAAATTTTTGCCTCCTTTAAAGTTATATTGGGGTCTGCGTTCTGAAGTAGGGAATAAAGGCTAAACAAATCGGGTGGACCAGGAAGACTCTGGAAGATAGGAGAAATGAATCTTGATCTTATATCTTCATATGAATGTAATATGAAACAGGAATTCCGGGGATCTGCCATCAGATGTACAATAGATGGATTTTGCCCCCCCGCCATGAGAGCCTACTATCGAGGACATTCAAGGGAATCACGTTAAATTGTGCCTTCATAAATACAAACCTGTTTGATATGGTGTGACGTGGAGAGTAATGCGGAGGGTAATGTTCCTGATCCATGTGCCAGATTTAGTTGTCTGTCAATGTTGTCCAGCTGTTGAAAAATCAATGATTTGGCAGCATCGGGGCCTAGAATAAAAGCTTCAATGGGGGAAATCCCGATCTTCAAAAGTTTTGTGTGGATATTACGGGCCCAGGGACTATGAAGAGTCCCGCCATAGATTTTGGCCTAGGTGGTAGCCTGGGAGTCTATTCCACAGAGCCAACCAGTAGCCAATTGCACGTTTCCACAAGATTGTGGCAAGTGAGGATATGCCCAGTTCCAGTCGAATTGCAGCATTACTTACGCGGGGGGGGACTCCCATCAGACGGCGTAGAAACTGACTGTGGACAGACTCAAGTGAAGAAAAGTTGGACTGGACTCAAAGGGAGGCACCGTAGGTGATAGTTGCTATCACCTTTGTCCTGTAGATTTTTAATGCTGAGGGGATATGATGAGCTCCTTCAGTATGATAAAAATGCAGTAAGGCATGGGTGGAAATCCTAGCCTTATTAGAGAAATTTAACCTGTGCAGGCCACTTGGTATTGGATTGAAAGAAGATACCTAGATATTGGAATCTGTGGACCTGTTCCACTGGGATGGCATCAAGATTCCATTGACAGATTTTCCTACTTCTTGCAAAAATCATGATTTTGGACTTGGGAGTTATTTATTTGCAATTGGTTGGCGGAACAATAGGCAGAAAGAATTTTTAAGGCTCTGAGTAGGCCCACCTGGGAAAACGATAGTATTGTGGCATCATCAGCGTAAAGCAGGAGCGGGCATTTATAATCAGCTAATCTAGGGTCATAGATATGGTCCATATGTTCCAGAAATGACTTCCTCCAGTCGCTGATATATAAGTTAAAGAGAAAGGGTGCCAGTATGCACCCCTGCCTAACCCCTTTGTTAACGGGGATAGCATTAGAAAGATCCCCCTGTGGGCTAAGGCGCACTTTTGCTTCTGTTCCCTCGTGCAGTTGAGAGATAAGTCAGAGTAGTCTTTTGTCAATACCCCAGGTGGAGTTTGGCCCACAGTTTAGCTCTAGGAATGCTGTCAAAGACAGCCTTAAGATCTATAAAGGCAACACAAAGACGAACCTTCCTGGGGGTAGAATATTTTATAGCAATATGATGAAGAATCAAGGCATGGTCAACTGTAGAATGGTCTGGACGGAATACAGCCTGCTCATATCCGAGCAGGTTGGTCTCTTAGACCCAACACTTCAGTTTGGACAGGAGATAGCAGGCATAAAGTTTTCCCAAAATTGAAAGTAGACTAATGTTATGGAAGTTGCCAGGATCAGAGTGGGCGCCTTTCTTATGTATTGGAATAATTATGGTGTCCTTCCAGAGTTTGGGGACAAGGCCCATTTGATTGATTGCATTAAATACCTCAGCAAGAACCGGGATCCACCAGTCCTTATGGGCTAGGATGGCTTTGGCTGGGATAAGATCCGGGCCAGGAGCTTTTCAAAGTTTGAGTTGTCCAATTAACATGGCAATTATGGATGATTCCACTGGAGGCAATCTAGGAAGGTGGTTAGGGAAAACATCTGAGGTCGAAGTAACTGGCACGTCGTCGTCGTAAAAGCCTTAGCGCAGAAAAAGTTCCCATGTGTTGACTGAGATGGAATGAGTGAGCCTATTGGCTTGCCTCCTATTTAACAGACTCCAGAAGTCTCAAGGATTGTTGGATTTCACGGCCTCTAGTAATACATTCCACCTTAGCCGGTGCCAGTCTTGCTTGGCTCTTAAAAGGGCTAACCTATATGCCTTCTTGGCCTCGAAATATGTGGGGGGGACCGTCAAAGAACCTGTTCGTTTGTAGACAGAGTATATAGAGTATATTGTTTACACTATAGGTTGAACCAAGGGGCTCCCTTCGTCTGGGTGATTCGACCAGGAATAAGAGTCAGAGGCTGGAAGGAGGCTATAAGACCGCTTAGACATTCATTGACGGTGGTCAATAGTACACCGGGTGTAGCCTTGGTGCCAACTCAGGCTGACAAGGTATTGGCTGCTTCTTGATGATAAAAACATGTGTGGAAAAGGGCCAAAGATTTTGACCATTTCTGCAACATTGGAGCAACTCTGGAATTAGAGTCTACTAAAACAACGTGAGCGGAATGGTCTTGAGGTCTATATAACCTTGCAACCGTAATAAGAAGGAGATGATCACTAAGAATCATGTCATCTACTTTGAAGGAGGAAATATATGGCAAAAAGACTCTTGAAACCAAGGTATAGTCTATTGTGCTATTACCATTTTCAGCCAAATGGGTAAATTTACTGGGAACATTCAGGGCATATCTGCCGCTGATGGGGAAAAGGTCTAGTTTAACGGTAAGGAACGCTAGACAAGTTACCGCTTTGTCAACTTTCAAATCCTTGGAGACTCTCCCTTTCAAAGTATCCAGGAGGTGATCATCCCTAGTCGGGCCTGTCCACCAACGAGAGGCATTCAAGGTTTCCCAGGTCCCCGCTATGTGGGCGTTTAGATCCCCCGCCAGGAGGACCAGAGAAAAAGGAAATCTAAATATGGTGGTGGCAATAAAGTCTTCCAGACCAGACCACAACTCATCCAAATCCCAGTAAGATCCCTCAGGAGGAAGGTAGACATTAAACATCAGGAGCGAAAGCTTCCCGATGGATATCAAATTTGCCTGGGCATAGGGGGGAAAAGAGTTCATATGAACCACATTTGCGTGCATATCCAGGGAGATACCTGTTGCAAGGCCACCCTTGAAATGACCACCAAGCAATGAGGGACGGGCTGGTAAGGATATGATTTTAAAGCCACATAGCGAAATATCATTAACCTCCCACGTTTCCTGGAATATGAGGATTTGAAAGTTTTTAAGGTAGTTCAAAAAGCCCGGGTTGGCTTTTTTTTATAGATAAATATATTACAGAACTGGTGCTGAGGTCAAAAATATGTTGGTTGGGATGGGAACATGTGTGTATATTTGTAAATAAATGATCTTGTGAAGTTGGTTGAGAACAGAAATGTTAGATGTCATCA